>CAUZXS010006742.1:182500-345000 GCA_963585895.1 Sepioteuthis lessoniana | reverse complement strand
ATGAAAATATTTTAAGAAAACGCCCTATAATCTTTAACTGGAGGAACGTTATATTTCTCTATGAGAACGCAGTCACATTCAGCATGAATCATGCAGGATTTTTTTGTTTTTGTTTGGTCCGTTCAACCTCTTCTATCGTATTCAGCAGACTTTGTATCAAATGATTTCAAATTTTGTCCTCCTCTACACATAATGTGAATGAAAAAAAAAATGTCTCAATATGATATGGTGAAATCGTTTGAGAAAAACTTATTGAATTCGAAACCTACTGGATTTTACTCTAATGAAGAATCAAGAATGTAGCTGATATATAGCAAGAAGTGATTGAAAATTAACGTGAATATATTATTAATCGAAACTAATTCATTGTTTAATTATTGGTAAAAAAATGATATTTTAATGAAACGGAAATTTTTTGTAATGCACCATAATATATATATATATATATATATATATATATATATATATATATATATATATATATATATATATATACGATTTTAATAAACATTAATCATGCATTTAATGCAATAAGATGTCTCTACAGTGAATTCATTATATGAACACCAAATATAGTGATGTGGAATTCTCAAAGTGTCCCGTAAAAACCGTATGACAAAAAAAGAATAATATATAAACTGACAATGTT
This sequence comes from Sepioteuthis lessoniana, assembly GCA_963585895.1. NCBI lineage: Eukaryota > Metazoa > Mollusca > Cephalopoda > Myopsida > Loliginidae > Sepioteuthis > Sepioteuthis lessoniana. The sequence continues at coordinate 344,351 of CAUZXS010006742.1, read as the reverse complement.
TAATTAATAGGGTATTTTAGATAAATATTTTCTTTCATAGACTCAATACAATAGGATGTCTCGATAGGGAATTCATTACATTATAACCAAATATAGACGCTGATATATATATATATACACACACACACACACACACACACACATATATATATATATATTGTAAGCTTATTTACATTTTTCGGACTATTGTTCATATTTTTGTCGCCATGTTTACCACAACGTTTCGCCGTTGTACTCTCCGGCCTTTTTCAATTGGTTAGATTGTCGAACTTAACCCTTTATTTCGCTCACTGGTGTAGACTGTTCTAATTACACGAGGCATGTTTAATGGATGTTAGTTATCAGTTATCTCTTGTTAATTTCCCCTCTGAAAGTTCTCCACTGCCTTCACCGGGTATTGAACTCACACTCATTTTGGGTATGTCACTGGGTCTAACAAACGCCTTTATCAACTGTGCCATGTGATGATGATATATATATATGTGTACGCCAAAACATAATTCGCACCGATATATGGCAAAAGTGACCGTTACTTCCGCGTTAACACGCTGCATATCATTTCTATAGTTTTTTTAAACCATGCCGTGTTTTATTAAAATATTTAATGCATCTAATTTCGCATTTATGGACAATTAGAAATGCTTGAATGATATTATTAAATAACAAATATTTTGTCAGGAAGAACAGGTTAAAAAATTCACATTTACTCGTGATGGGTATTCATTGTAAGATGAGAGAGACATCATTAATTGCTTGGTGTAGCCAAGATTTAGTGATGCGAGTAGTGAACAGAGGATTTCCTGTGTAGTTTGAGACGTCGGAAGGACGTTGTATCAATTGATTATAGATTTAATCAATGTGAAGGTAAGGATTCAGAAAAGTACACATTACATATACCAGTCAGAATACTCATGCTAACGAATGCCTTTAGTAGAAATCGTTTTCAACGTAGCTGTGAGCAATGGAAATAGTATAGTGCCGTGGCCAAAAACTACTGCTTCATAGCCGGCAGATCTTGCTTGTGTTTGTCCATGGACATGACTTGATCGTTGTTCCTGCACAGGTGACGAAAAGAAGAGAAAAGACACATTTTATTTTTTATATCTTACCAGTTTTATTTAGTTGTTAAAATGTTCAGACCGGCTTTAGTCAGAGGTCATTGTAATTCAATCTTCGACAGAGGAGAGAAAATAGATTTTTTTTTTCATTTCTTATGTTAGAAGAAAGACTCAGAAAGGGACAAAGATCTGAAATTACTTTTCTCTATTTGTCTGTTCCCGGGGGTTGAGCACTCTGGTGAAAGAAATTAACAGCTACCACACGTGTAATGCAAAGTTCTTCAAACGAATTGAGCGCCTTGGTATCCGATAGCGCATAATGTAAACAAACGAAAGCTAACATATATGCGAAATAATTTCTGAGCTGACATATGTCGTCGAATGGCTGATCGGTTAGATGTCATTTCTAGCGTAAAGTTAGGTGGGTTTTGATTCCAGCTTGGAGCGTCCTGCGTGCCTAGCCACACTGAAGAGAGTCTGTCTGAGGATGACTATATATATATATATATATATATATATATATATATATATATATATATATATATATATATATATATATATATATATATATAATTGATTTACATGCTTCTAAACAACCAGAATTTCTCATTTTTTCAATACACTACTTTAAAATCATACATGTCGGACAATAAATCCACGCAAGAAAATTACTGGGACAAATAATTAAATCAGATATTTCTAAGAAAAAATGTATGCACAAAAAAAAGATAACTAATACTGACGACTATAAAATACTATTATGAAACAAAACTAAAAATGTATGAATATGATAATCAATGATTAGAATTAAGTAAGAATAATAACTATTTAAAACTACATTAATAAATATTACAATACGCTTCTAATACATTCCCATAAAAATGTCTGGTGTTTTGTATATATTACTGGGATACCTTGGATTAGAGGCAATAATGCCAAAACTCTGACACCATGCTTGAACCCAGTGTCATCATTTGATGACAACTTTATCGGAAAAACTTTCAAGTGTACCCCATACATAAAATACACCAAATTCATTTTAAGAGTCATTAGAGGACACAATGGAATCAAAGTTATAAATGTGTAGAACAGAGAGTTGATCTTACATACACTTTTGAGCACAAAATATACAAAAAAGTTAGAAATATACATTTAACATCACCTTTCAGCAATTTCATATGATGATGTGATATGACATTATTTACTTACCACAATTTAGAATAATCTAATACCATTCTGTTACTATAATTAAACATCATTATTTAATATCACTGAAAAAATACATAATTACAAAACAACACACACCACCTATTAATCTGTATACCATTTTTATAAAAAATCAACGAGATTATATCTTTTTAGAAAACAATTTGATTTTTTATATCATACATTTCATCTCGATATATAAAATTACAAAAAAGATTGATATTTATTTCTAATATTTCAATCAATTTTTCCTCCTTATTAGATTATTCAAAAATCCTATTCTCTATATTTGAACATATAGAGAATATGATTTTTGAAGAAATCACTTATGTATAATATTTTGTTTGATCAACAGTCAAACTTTCAAAATGATTACCCAGGTTGAATCCTTTCATGTCCAGATAAAAAAGGGACACCTGGGGATACAGCGGCCGAAACGCTGTGTTACAACTATCAACAATAAGAATTAGGACTACAATCCGAACAATCATGCACAAAATATTTCAAATCAATATCCGTTCGTAAATTTTTTGATACAGATTTTAAAATCAAATATTGATAGTTATATAGTACTATTTAGAAAGTCTTCAAAATCTCACACTCAAGAAGTAGTAGTCGTAGTATTATTTCGTGAAAGAGAAGATATAAAAAAAAGCACCAAAAATAATAGGATTAAAGGGCAGGGAAATAAAAATAAACTTGACACTTCGCGCGACGATCAGATGAGAGGAAGGGTAAAGAGTGATATTGATAAAGAAAATAGAGCGAGAATATAAAAAAAATACACAAAAAGTAAAAATGCAGAAACCGGACATTAGCATAATGGTTAGGGTGTTCGCCAATCATTCGGTAGACCTCGGTTTAATCCCAGGTCTAGTCATACCAAAGTCTCAAAAAATGGGTTAAATAGTACCACTAATATTCTTATAGGAAAATGGGTTTGGTATTAAATAACCTAAAAAGAGTTGATCTGCTATTAAACAAAGAAACCGAAACCGTCAAAAAATGGTACTTGATGCTACCTTGCTTAACCCTCAGCATTATAAGGTAAGGATCAAGGGTAAATTGGAGCAACCCATGGAATGGAATAGCGCCTTCACCTACACCTTGGTGTGGTTGCTATCAAAAACGGAGCCTGTGGGCCACCCTCGACTATGGTCGCCAACTTTACTTACTTATAGAAGCTCATTAGAGTTTCGTTTTGCTTTGTTTTTTTTTCAGCCAAGGCGGCTACGATGTATATATACAATTTATTTTTGTGCTTCTAACAATCAAGAACTTCATATTTTTTTCTGTACTACAATATATGTATATAAATGTGTGTGTGTGTGTGTGTGTGTGTGTGTGTGTGTGTGTGTGTGTGTGTGTGTGTGTGTGATGTAAAAAAGCGATAAAAAAACATTATTTCTTGTAATTATTAATTTTTAAAAAATTATTATTCTTGACTAGTTCCGTCCCGAGGACATTATCAGGAGAGAACATTTTATAGCGAAAAATATTGGAAGACTTGAAGAACTCTCAAAAGATTTAATCTACCACAAAATAAGTAACAAAAAATGAACAAGCATATCTACTTGTTAAATGAGATTTTTTACTATCCAAATCAATGGTCCCTGTGTATTGCGACATCCAGGATGGTAGGGGCGTGTTTTTAATTCGCTGTAACACCTTTAATTGTTCTTTTTTCCCCTGAACAATGTGATCCTTTCGATTTTCTCGCTGCAACGAACCTATTTATTCCATTATTTCAAAGATGTATTTTAAGGATGGTGGAATTTGATGCTAAAGCCATTTGGGGTCATTGCTTGGAGGGGTTTTAACAATTTACCTACGTATATTTCTCTGATTGTAGTCCAGTATGTTCTTTCGATCTTTTCTGTGCTAGTGTGTTTGTGTGTGTCATCATGAATGCGTGAGTGTTCGTATTTGTTATATATATATATATATATATATATATATATATATATATATATATATATATGTGTGTGTGTGTGTGTGTGTGTGTGTGTGTGTGTGTGTGTGTGTGTGTGCGCGCGCGCCCGCGTGTATTTGGTATGTATGTGTGTGTTTTTTTCTGCGTGTCATTGTGTGTGTGAGTTTGTGTAATTGAATTTTTGTGTCATTGTGGGTGTGCATGTGTATGTGTGCGCATGTGGGCATGTATGTATGTGTTTGTGCGTATTTGTATGTATGTGTGTTTTCACTATAAAAATAAGAGAGAACCTTTTTTTTAATTTTCACATGAACATTCTTGAAAGCAAAATTCTTTTGCCCAACTAAATAATTTTCTAAACATTTGATTTAGAAAAACTTCTTTTTTTAATCAAATGTGGTTTTCCTTTTTACTTAAAACAATGAGTATATTATCTCAGGATGGAGTCATGATTTCTCGGTAAAAATGCAATCCAAATGTCGATGGTCAAATAATAAATATGTAACTGTATATAGATAAATGTTCATCAGCTCTGTTTTGTCTGATATTCGTTTCTCGTGCTGACAGTTTCTTTTTGTGTTTTGGTCTTTTTTAATTAATCAAAATCAACCTAAGTTGATTGTCCATTATAGTCAACCCAACCTAGTTGTTCATTATATTCAATAGGCAATAAAATGACAAATAGAAATTACAGAAATAAGGAAAGATAGTCACAAAAGGGCAACAAAGCAGAAATCCAAATTGACACAATTAATGCCATTGACTCTGGACTAAATATGTCCTATGTTGTAATTGGGAAGAACTCAAAAAAGAGTTGATTGTTTTCTGTTTTTTTAAATTCATCAGCAACTCAGTTTTATTCAACTCTGCGTTTGCATAGTTTTGTTAAGTTATAAAAACAAAAAAAACTTTGAAAACTCATTTAAAAACACTCTTTACACATGCAAGAAACCCCTGATAATGGTCTATCAAGGGTTCGAAAGCGCAAAGGACACTTGTTAAATTCATCCCCCAATTCCAACCTGAAACGAAAACTCTTATCTGGAAATTGGACTTAATTAGATTATACAGACAAAATGAGTCTTTTCTATTTAAGATATATATATATATATATATATATATATATATGGGGAGAGTTTTTTATTATCATTAAACTTCTTTTTACCACCAGATTTAATTGGTGGTTTTTCACTGGAGTCTGAGTGTGATCAAATCTGTAGGATCTTTTTTTTAATATAAGAGCTGATTTCATAAGAGCTGTGCTGTGGATGGACTTGATTCTTCATCTTATTTCCAGTCCCTCCAGCCTTCCAGGTCGTTGGAGGGCATTGACAACTATTAGTCTCACTATCAACCTAATATTCTACAGCTTTTTCAGCTTCATGGCAAGAAACAAGTGTTTGTCTTTTCTTCTAACTGATTAACGCAAGATATTTTCTCCATGACGGGAATTGGTTATCTGATTGCAACCTAAAGTATCAGACATTCATGCGTCTCATTTTCGAGGACAGGTTCTGATCTGTTTATACGTCATCTGTCTGCATGGTTAAATTTTAGACTTTTGCATAATTGCCAGTGGATAAGCTTCCAATCATATCTACTCTTGTATTTCCTTTGTGCCACTCAGCTGTATTCACTAATGATGTGATAAAAAATTTCATTTCGGCTTTGCTATTATTCTCTGTATAATGAACTTTTGTTTTAACGAAGTGAGTCTTTATGTGATAATTTCGTGTAGCAATTATTACTATTATTATTGTTACTGTTTACTCCTTTAGAGTTTTTCACATCAGTGTTAGCTGATGGTTTCTCACTGGAGTTTGAGTGAAAGCAAGTCTCCTCAAGTCTCCAGGACTCGTCTCAGGATTCTGGCCATTCTTAGCAATGCTGTCGTTTGGATAGTCTCTACTCGTCCTCCAACTTACAAGTCTTCCAGGCCTTTAAATAATCCTTTAGTTATTGTGCTTAAGGCACCACTCACTATTGGCACAATCGTTACTTTCATATTGCACAGATTTTTCAATTCTCTAGCAAGGTCGAGGTACTTATCTTTCTTTTCACGTTCCTTCAGATTTATTCTGTGGTCCGCCGGGACAGCAAAGTCGACAATTGTGCAGATTCTCTTTTTTGTTGCTGATTATTATGAGGTCTGGTCTTCTGGCCGGGATTAGGTGATCCGTTTGTATATTAAAGTCCCATACGAGTTTATGCGAGTCATTTTCTAGGACAGGTGCTGGGTTGTGCATATACCTTTGTTTGTATGGTCGAATTGAAATTTCCTGCACATTTCCCAGTGGACTACCTTGCTGACCCAGCTGTGTCTCGCCTTATACTCCTTTTGGGCTAATTTGCTGCATTCGCTTATCATGTGATTGATAGTTTCGTCTCTGTCACCGCATATCCTACATTTACTGTTTTGTTGAGTCTTATCTATCCTTGCTTTGATATGATTGGTTCCTGTGGCGTTGTCTTGTGTTGCTATTAGGAGAGATTCCGTTTCTCAATTAAAGTTTCCTTTTCTTAGCCAGGTCCAGGTTTTCTGGTGTGAGATGTTGTTTATTAGACGTTTAAAGCGGCCATAGAGTTGTTTTCCTTCCCATTTTTGTTTCCTAGTTGTTGTCACTCTTTCGTCTATCGTGTTGTCGGTATATTTAATTATTATTATTATTATAATTATTATTATTATCATTTACTCTTTGAGAGATTTCACATCAGTTTTAGCTGATGGTCTTTCACTGGAGTTTGAGTAACAGCAAGTTTTCTCAAATATCCAGGACTCCTCTCAATATTCTGGCCGCTCTTAATAATGTTGTAGTTTGGATGGTCTCCACTCGCCCTCCTACCTCCAAGTCTTTCAGTCCCTTTAATTATACTTTGGTGACTGTTCAAAAAGCACCAATCATGATTGTTATAATTATCACTTTCATATTATTATTATTATTATTAAATCCTTTCTAAGTTTTTCACACCACTCAGTCAATGGTTTCTCGCAGGAGTTTGAGTGACAGCAAGTCTCCTCAAGTCTGCAGGACTCTTCTCCGTATTCTGAGCAATCTTAATAATGCAGTAGTCTGGATGGTCTCGATACTTCCAATTATTTCCAAGTCCTCCAGTCCTTGTACCACTCCTTTAGAGCACCACTTACAATTGGCAGCACCGTGACTTTTATGTTCCACAATTTTTTCAATTACCTTGCCAAGTCTAGGTACTTATCCTTCTTTTCCTTTTCTTTCAATTTTACTCTCTGGTCAGCCGGGATAGCACAATTCTGCTAGTTCTTTTTTATCATGATCACTTGGTGTGGTCGTTAAGCAGCGATAGGGTTATCTGTTTGTATCTCAAAATCCTTGAGAAGTTTATGCGTTTTATTTTCCAAAAAAGATTCTGGGTTGTGCAAATACCTTTTGATCACACGATCAAATTTAAATTTCTTGCAAATTCCTAGTGGACATTATTTCGTTCCTGTCGAGTTTTTCGCGCTAGCGTTAGCCGATAGTCTTTGACAGGAGTCTGAAGGATAGTAAATCATCTCTGGTCACTAAGACTCTTCTCATAGTCTGACCGATCCCAAAATTACTGCATTTTGGATGGTCTCGATTTTTCCTACGACTTCTGACTCTTCCAGGCCCATTTCAGAGTCTTTGGAAATCGTTCCAACTGCGCCGTTTACAATTTGTTTTACCATGTTGCACAGGTTTCTTAAATCTCTGGAAAGGTCCAAAGTACTTATCTCTTTCTTCGCTATTTTTGGTTTTTCAAATATTATTATTATTATTATTATTATTCATTAGGGTTTTTCACATCAGCGTAAGTTGATGGTCTTTCACTGGAGATTGAGTGACAGCAAGTCTCCTCAAGTCTCCAGGACTCTTCTCAGTATTCTGGCCGTTTATAATTATTATCATTATTTGCTCCTTGAGAGTTTTTTCACATCAGCAGTAGCTGATGATTTTTCACTGAGAGCAAATTTCTCATGTCTCCAGGACTCTTCACAGTATTCTCGCTTATCTTAATAATGCTGTAGTTTGGATGGTCCCCTCTCGTTCTGTTATTTCCAAGCCCTCCAGTCTTTTTATAAATCCTTTGTTGACTGTACTAAGAGCACCAATTATAATTGGTTTAACCGTCACTTTCATGTTCCTGATCATCATTCAGTTAGTGCATTACATTTTATTGTAGTTCTAGAAAAAAAATTGATATTAAAAATAGAAATTATTACAATTAACTGATGTAATATTTTTCCGTTATGCTCGGTGGTTTTTCATAAATATAAATACTTGAAAAGAATGTTCGTGATGTTTTGAACAAATTCTGGACACAACGCCCCACAGCAGGTGTACGGTCACTTGCCTCCTATCTCAGAAATCATCCGAGGAAGCTGAACAATTCATGCGGGTACTGCTGGGGAAGTATGGACGAACTCATAATCAACGTTCTCTTATGCGCTACTGCACAGGGACACACCAGAGTTAGTCAACTGTCATTAATTAAAAAAATAATGACTTGCAGTGTATGACTGAGTTTACTGCATCTAGTGATAATATTCCAGCTCTTGTGCAGTGGGAATTGTAAAGACACTCTTTCATTTGTTATATAGCTTGATGAATAATAAAGGAATAAATTATAACATTTTTAAATAAAAATATTAGTCTTACATCTTTATTTCTTGAAAGGGTCTAAGGTTGATTGCAAGTGTGAGAGACGCAGAGAGACGAAGACACACGGATGACTGATATTATGGCCCTTAACTTATAAACCTTGCTGTGCTTCCATACTCGGGGCACCACTTCTTCCACTTCTTGGCTGTGGTGGGGGCACTGCCTGCCTCTGAGCTCTCGCCGGTCGCTTGCTGGAACTCTGCAAACCTATTGACTATCTGACCGTGTATCCAGGACTGACCAAATGCATATATGATTTTACAACGCCTACGCGTTTGCGGTTTGTCTTTCTGACTTTCAAACTATGCGTCTGCTTCCGCCTGTAAACACAGGTGCATCATGCTCGGAAAATCCCTGACTGATGGCTCTTTCAAAGGTTAGTATGCAATGCATTTTTATTATTATCATGTCTAGTCTCACTTCGAGTAGTATTGTCTATTAGTGTCTCATCTATGAGTCAAATAGATCTGTTTAAAAATTAATCGCATTTGATTGGACTGTGTGAAAAATAAACTACACAAATGTAAATATAAATGTGCAATGAACGTGATTCTCTAACCTCAAAGCAAAAAATAACTCAAGATCAGTTGACATGCCATTAAAATCAATCAATCAATTAATAAAATAACTGCTCACAAAATAGCTGCTCACTAAATGTCCTTCGCTTTAGCTAACCCAGGGATGGTTGTCATGCCGTAAAATATCCCCAACAACACTTTAAAGTAACCTAGCAATATCAACTGGGCTGGCTATCTTGCCACATATAACATTCCCAGTGGGATTTACACATGATCAACCCAAGTAATAGAAAATGACAGAAAAAGTTTCAAGGTGATTTCTTTCTTTTAACGTCGGGGTTTTAGTTTGAGGCGTGACTAAACAGTGGCGATGGATTGTTTCTTTGTAATCAATGTATATTCCCATGAAATTCCTATTGGATTTTCTAAGCTTTCATAATCAAATTCCACCAACGTCATTTCATCACGAGTTCAATGTAAATAAAGTAATCAATGCTAATCCTTTGGGGTTATTTAGTCGCTCTTAGATGCTTAGTTTCTATGGAAGGAATGAAAAGTGAAACTCATTGCCCATTCTTGAGAAATGGATCATTAAAACTGCTATACACGCAGCTGCTGTAGCAGGAAATATTTATTCATGTCTCAATGAAACTTGAGATTCAACACATCGACGATGTTTATAGTTGTCTCCCACACATATTACTATGTCGGCGATGACTAAAATTGCCTAGGATACTTGCCATGTGGAAGATGGCGTCAGGGGGTCCCATGTCCCTATTTCGTGAGGGTAAGAAGAGGTTGCAGTTGAAGAGGTCATCTCCGAGACGATGAATTATAATTATTGGCTCCCAGCCAGTCATGAATTCTCAGAAACGTCCGCCTGGATTAGGTAATTATGGTTGGTTGGTTTTACGGCATATTAAACTTTGTAAGGATATTTAATGCCAATGTTAGTCCTTATCTTTCAAATAATTATATGATTTCCATTAACTAATTATTTGCAAACAATTGCATGTTGAAGTATCTAATCTTAATAAAAAGTCATTTGTACTGCTCTATGGTTTCAAATATACCTATCTAATCCTATTGATTTAAAATTCTTTGGTTTCGGTTTCTTTATTTAATTGCATATCAACCTTTGTAGGTTATTTAATGCCTAAAGCTATTCTCCTACAGGAATAGTAGTGGAACTATTTGACCATATAGCTGGGAGGATAAGGGGGTTCATATCTTTCCCAAGGGTATTTGCCTGAAAGTGAACGTAATAGCGCAATTGGAGTATGAACTCGCTCATTGCGTTTCAGCAGTCCATCGCTTTAAACATTACACCACGAGGACACCCCCTCACCGATTTAAAATATTGATGTTTTCAAGTAACTATTCATGTTCCTGATATCAATAATAATAATAATAATAATAATAATAAGGAAATACGGACCAAGAGTAAATTTATAAGTAAAAAGAACTTGTAAACCAGTGGTTTTTCTGTTTCAACGAAATGCTGAGTGAAATAGAAAGAAGGCGAAAAAATAGATAATTACTAAGATCTTGCCAGAGAGATTGAACAGCTGCTGAATTTGAAACTGACAGCGATACTAATTCGTGCGCTTGGTACATCCTCAAAGGCTTATAAATGTGACAAGAGGAATTGGAAAGAAGTGAAAGAATCGATACTATACAGACCACATCATTGTTAATATCGGCTACAATATGCAGAAGAGTCCTGGAGAACTAAGGTGTTATACTGTCACTCAGACTTCAGTGAAAAACCTACCAATTGGTGAGAAAAACTGGGCAAAAAATGAAATAATGATAATTTATGTAGTGTTCGATTATTCGATTTCAAGTCATACGATTTCTTATGAAAAAAAATGTCCACAGCTATATAATATCAAGAATTCCAATTTTGGAATTTCAGATATCTAAAAAATACAATCCTTTGTAAACTGTTATATTTCCTAATAACTATTCTAAAACAATTGATTTGTACGTCTATTGGTGTTTTCCACAATTTCGATGTAATACTAATAAATTTAGATATTTCTGTTTAACCCATATATATGTCCTTAACATTATTATTATTTGCTCCTTGAGAGTTTTTCACATCAGCATTAGCTGATGGTTTTTCACTGGAATTTGAGGGACTGCAAGTTTCTCATGTCTCCAGGACTCTTCACAGTATTCTAGCTGATCTTAATAATGCTGTAGTTTGGACGGTCCCCACTCGTTCTGTTATTTCCAAGCCCTCCAGTCCTTTAATCAATCATTTGTTGACTGTACTAAGAGCACCAATTATAATAGATATAATCGTCACTTTCATGTTCCTCATCATTATTCAGTTAGTGCGTTACATTTCATTGTAGTTCTTGAAAGAAAAATAAATAATTTGATATTATAAATAGAAATTATTACAATTAACTGATGTAATCTTTTTCCTTTATTCTCGGTGATTTATCATAAATGTAAATACTTGAAAAGAATGTTCGTGATGTTTTGAACAAATTCTTGACACAACACCCCATAGCAGCTGTAAGGACACTTGCCTTCAATCTAATTGTTGCACCAAAGTGAGGACTCCGTTTTTCTCAGAGCTCCAAAGCTAAAGACCAGATGCTATTTAGCTTCATACCCAGGATACGCTATTTGGTGATGATGGGGTGTGTTCCAGGTAGATTTTGTTTAGTGTCTTTGCTTATGGCATATCAATCTTCGCTGGTTATTTAATACCAAAGAACAGTAATAGTAGCAGTATTTAACCCATAGGTGATGGGGTATAAACGGGTTCTTACTCAAAAGTAATTATCAGAGACTAAACGTGATAGTGCGATGGAGATCGAACTCATCTACCACGATGTCGCAGTCCAACATGTTAGCCACTACGCCACAGAGACAACCCTATCTTATGTAAGTAGATGTGCATGATATTTTAATATCATATTATATTTACTAATATCAGCTCTGTGCAGACACGAGATCTATCTATCTATCTATCTATCTATCTTGTCATCCACAGACAAGCTGTTTCGTTCTATCAGATATATATATATATATATATATATATATATATATATATATATATAATGAATAAACTATCTTGATAAATCAATATCTCAGTCTGTTCACATCTGATTTAAATGAATTTTTCAATTAAACAAATAATGAAAAATCGATAAATATTGAATGCATTTTTCGATATTAGGCTATGGAGTTTTTCATATACCTGTGCATGTATTCAAGTCATCATCATCATCATCATCATCATGTCGTGCCGCGAGCACGGATATCCCTGACCCTCTCTCGCCACTTCTCCCAATCGTCCATCACTTCTGGCAGGTCTTCAAGGCTTCATCCGCTATCCTCACATAGCTGCTGAATGTATGTTTGAGCTGGTCGTCCTGCTTTTTCCCGGCCATATGTGGGGGTCCAGATGAGTACATCACTTATGAGCTCGTCCCTGCTTCTCCAGCAGTGTCCTGTGTGTCTGGTTCGTCTAACTTGGATAGTTTTCGTGATGGGAGGCAGGTGGCCGTATAGTTGGTGCCTTGTGGGGTGTTGCCGCCAGGACTTCTTCAATATTGCTCGTAGCATTCTTGTGTAATTGCCGTCTAGCTTCTTCTCCAGCCGTCCAAGTAGTGCATCCATACAGCAGTATCGACACGACCGCTACCGGGAAGAAACTGCGTTCAACAGGAAATAATAAAATAGTGGAAACAGCATTTCGGAAACCTACTAGCAAACCCACCGAAAGTAACGCATGAACCAATCACCAGAATAATTAGTTCGCAATTGGACATTAAACTACGACTGTTCACTCAAGAAGAACTCGACTCGGTTCTTAGAAAAATTGAAAATAGGAAAGCTGCAGGGCTGGACGAGATTCCCCCAGAAGTATGGAAGACCAGACTATTCGACAACATACTGCTCCGACACTGCAACGCAGTCTATAATCAAAATACGATAGACAGATGGATGAAGGGATGCATCCCCCGCTTCCCTAAAAAGGCTGACCTCGGATTAGCCAAGCACTACCGAGGCATAACACTTACATCCATAGCAGCCAAAACTTACAATGCCCTACTACGAAACCGCATAGAACCCAAAATCGACAACATCCCTAGGAAAAACCAAAATGGCTTCCGAAGAAATAGATCCACGACCTCACAAATATTGACCATCCGTATGATCCTTGAGGGCGTACAGGCAAAAAACCTACAAGCGACATTACAATTTGACGACTTTACCGAGGCCTTCGATTCAATTCACAGAGGAAAGATGGAACAAATCCTACTAGCATACGGCCTACCTAAAGAAACCGTAGAAGCAATAACAATTCTCTATAGAAACACCAAAGTGAAAGTACGTTCAAAAGATGGAGACACAGAATACTTCGATATTGTAGCAGGAGTACTACAAGGGGACACGCTAGCCCCATACCTCTTTATCATCTGTCTAGATTACGTGCTTAGAATATCGATTGATAAAATCAGAGAAAACGGCTTCGAGCTGACAAAGAAAAGAAGCCGAAGGTATCCCGCAAAAATAATTACCGACGCCGACTACGCCGATGACATAGCGATACTGACAAATACACCCAACCAAGCAGAAATACTACTGCATAGCTTGGATCGAGCTGCCGCAGGCCTTAGCCTCCATGTCAATACACACAAAACTGAATATATGTGCTATAATCAAACAGGTGACATCACCACACTAGACGGAATCCCTTTGAAACTAGTAAACATATTCACCTACCTAAGAAGCAGGGTCTCATCAACCGAAAAAAACATCGACACGCGGCTAACGAAGGCATGGACAGCTAACGATAGACTATCGATCTTATGGAAATCAGAACTGACTGTATTTAAGTACTACAGGGTTTTTTTTTATCTATCACACTCCCTTTAAACCAGAAGTCAAAGGGAACCTATTTCCAAAGCCTTAACTAATTATACTGAATTAGACTAATCAAACATCGAAAGAAAAAATAATGTCTTAATAAAATAATGTCTAGAAATATTAGTTGCTTGGTTTACAAGGATTTTTTCAAGATGAAGATTGGACATTGTTTTAAAAAATAATACCATAAAATCAATGCCTTGTTAGAAAAAATGTTTTTATAGCTGAAACACTTTTATCACAATTTAAAACATTTTTTTACGAAATTAAGTGAAACTTTCTACAGAATATCGGAGAATTGATATAAAATATAGAAATATAATAGACAAATTTATTTTCACCACTGTGGTTCTGAAGTCTCATAAATAAACTTTGTAAATCTGCAGATATCTAACTGATTACAAAGAGAATGAAATACACACTGTTTAGGAAAAAATAATTTAGAAATGTTTTCCTAATTATTTCTCCATGTTTATACCTCCTCTGATGTTATCGATATGAAATGTATGTATAAAATTTATGCAGAATCATGACAGACTTTAAATTACACACACACACACACACGCATATATATATATATATATATATATATATATATATATATATATATATATATATATATATCAGCGTCATTGTACAGAATACGCCAGAAAGATCTGAATATAGAATTACCTAATAGTGAGTGGAAGGTATACTATTGAGTAACATCTGCCATACTGTTTATGTTGCCATCAAAACAAGGGCATATATTGAACTTCCGAGAAAAGTTTTTTTTCCGGTTTGCCTCATCTCGCTGCACGGTGACATCCTGGTGCCGGTTCGCTCACTAGATATAAAACCTAATAATTAAATCGTCTGGGTATATCTGAAAACATATCTTTAAACCTTGGCCATAGACTAGTGAAGAACTGAGAGACTTTTTTGGAAATAAAGTTGCAGCTATACAATAGGCTTTGCTTGATTGATTTTAACGACATGTCAATTCGTTCAGTTTTATCTATGCCTCGTAGTGGGAGAAACACGTTCATTTAATGTTTATGTTATGTCTTATCGTATTCGAATGCTTTTTAACTTTTCTATTTGACCCATACATGAGATTCTAAGAGGTACTAGCACTCCGGGTCTGAGGTAACCCGAGTGTAATGGCAATGAAGTGTACTTTACACTTTTCAGATGTAGAGAACTGGAGCCTCACCATCAGATCCAGTTTAGTGTCATACCTACGTCTACGCTTCTGGGTATGACACCAGGAGTGTATAGCTGGTGAGGGAAATCATTAGTATGATATAATCTTTAAAACACCCCAATATAAATACAAAACCTTAAGGGCAAATTAACGGAGAAAGACCGGCAAAGTAACTACGACAAGTGAAAGTACCAAAGAAGTAAAACATAAAGTGACACGTTGGGATGAAAAGACAAAAACAAAACAGCAGACAAGTTCCATAATACAGTCTGAAGAGATAAAGTAAAAGATATTAGTGAAAGAAGGGAAAATATAAAAAAACACCGAAATAGGGTCAAGTAATACGAACAAAACAGGACTTTTCGAAGTAATGAAAAGAAATTCAACCAATAAGTAGGATGAGAATACTCAAGGACAAACCAAATACAGGATGCATAGGGAGCAGTACAATATGGCAGTAATATATGAGAGCAAAAAAACATAACAAAGAAAGCTAAATAATGGTTTAGTTTCTTTGTTAAATGGCATATCAACCTTTGTAGGTTATTTAATGCCAAAGCCATTCTCCTAGATGAACAGTAGTGATACTAATTAACCTATAGTTGGGAGTATAACCGCGGCTGGAGTACGAACTCGCTTTCTACGACTCTGCAGTCCATCGCTTTAACCAATACACCACGAGGACACTCCGGATAGATTATATGGAAAAAGAATTACAAGGACTTGAAGAACACCCTGAAGCAAGCACAAAACTGGAGTGGTCGCGAGAAAGCGTCAAGAAAGAATTAAATCTGAAAACGCTTGGCCATGATATAATTCATTGATTCTGTTTTAGAAAATGCACGTCCATCAATAAAAGAGTAGCTCTTCAACTGAGTATATAACAAGAAGAAGCAATCATACCCGAATAGACTACTAAGGGAAACACTCATATAATCCAGAAAGACCTCCAAAAAGCAACCATCCCTAAAATCTATAGACCAATGACATAACTATCTATGATATGGAAAATCCCGACTGCACAGATTAGGGGGGATATTTACTACTCACTTGTTTCAAGGGGAACAGAAAGGGTACCACAGAGGCATAAGAGGAACAAGTGACCTATTCTACATTGATTAGCATATGCTCATCGAGGGCAAAGCGAGGCGGGAAAAGATAGAGATGGTGTAGATTGACAATAAAAAAGACCTGTAATATGGCCCTACAAGATTGGATATTAGAATGTCTAAAAATGTTGAAGATATCCGACAAACTCATAAAATCCATCATGGAAGCCATAAAAACTGGCATATGAAATTAAGGGGAGTGACAATTTTAGAGGCGAAAATCCAGTGTGGCATTTTTCAGTGAGATACTTTTTCCCCCTGACTATTTGTAATTGTAATGATACCAAACAATTACCTACTTGGGAAATGCGCTGGGGGTTACACATTAAAAAAAATCACAAGAAATGAGTTATCACCTTATGTTATATACTCACATATGCCTGTTCATGCTGGATACATACTGACGCAATGAATAACAGACGCAATGATAAACAGGTGCAGGAAGACTTCTTTAACAAAATATACCTCACCCTTTATTGCAAGGGTTCGAAAAGGTTATTCAAGGTTTGCGTGTGAGAGGGAGCTGGAGACCGAACAGAAACTTCAATATTTTGACCTCATCTCTTATGGCCGGCAACGTTGTGTCTTTCTCGTTCTCCTGAGCCTCGACCGGAGGCCCTGGGGTCCACTCTGCTGGGTGCTGGCTTTCTTTACTGCAACTCATCAGCAACTTCTTTGGTCCCAAACTCCATCGGGGTTCCCGAGGGCTCCCTCAGCCGGGTGTGGCTTTCCCTACCACTCTCGTCTCTCTCCATCTCCAACTCTACTGGAACTGCCACTCGAATTGTGTCTTGACTGAGTTATATAATAGTTCAACGCCCACTCGATCGCCCACTCGATCTTTGAAATCGCATGTTTGATCGTCATCAAGCGGAAATAACTGTCATGCAGTTCACAGGTCACTCTCTTCCGGTGCATCACTCTGTAGTGGTACAGTGGGACCTTCACCTTGTCCCATATTTTTTTGAAGTTTATGGGGGGTGTCCTCGTGGTGTAATGGTTAAAGCGATGAACTGCGGAATCGTAGTACGCGAGTTCGTACTCTAGTCGCGCTATTACGTTCACTTTCGGGCAAATACCCTTGGGAAAGGTATGAACCCCCTTATTCTCCCTCCAGCTATGGGTAAATAGTAGGACGGACTAGGTTCTTCAGCATTGGTGAGGCAACTAGTCTAGGAGAAGGAAAACTCTGAATTCAAAACCTGTTAAACTCCGCTTAAAAATTGACCTTGTGTCATATCCTGCCCGACTGGAGGGGTTGGTAAATAGTACCTTGTCCCATATTATCAGCCTTAATCCGCCCACGCGATCTCTTTCGATTACCGGCCATTGGAATGTGTCACTTCCTTCCGGTGCATCACTTTGGAATGGCATTTTTGGCCGGTTCAAAGGCCAAAATACAACACTTATGCATATGGATAAGATCAATATGTTTGCAAAAATGAAAGAGAATAAAACTACATACAGTTGGGATATAAGAATGGAATTGAGCATAGAAAAAATGTATTATGGTAAAAAATAACTGCCCTATCAAGAAAGAATCAACGAGTGTAAAAAAGGAAAATTACATCTATCAAGGAATAAGGGAAATGGACACCATCAAACAAACAAGCAAGAAGGAAAGAAGAAATAAAAGAAGAAAAGCGTATTTTAGACGAACGAAAAATTTTTTGAAACCAAACTTTGCAGAAGAAATCTCATCAAAGGGATAAGTAACTGGGCAGTACCCCTTTTAAGATATTGGGACAATTCTTAAAATAGACAAAACAGGAATTCAGACAAATCAACCTGAGGTCAAGAAAGTTGATGATGAAACATAATTTGATATCCAAGAGATGATTTGGACGGATTTATGTGTCAAGAAAAGCAAAGAAAGAGGAGTCGCTTGTGTATGTGTCAATATGATGATTGGATGATTACATTAAACATAGCAAAGAAACGCTAATTCCACTGGTCAGTACCTGCACTGATAACATGCGGGCCAAATGAGCAACAAAATAACTAGGAAACAGAAAAATGAATAAAAATATCTATATGGATTTTTTAAGCGACAAGTTCGAAAAATCTCACACGATAAGACCGATACTCCTATTTACCAACCCCTCCGATCGGGCAGGATATGACACTAGGTCAATTTTATGCGGAGATTAACAGGTTTTACTTCAGAGTTTTCCTTCTCCTAGACTAGTTGCCTCACCAAGGCTGAAGAACCTTGTCTGTCCTACTATTTACTCATAGCTGAAGGGAGAATAATTGGATTCATACCTTTCACAAGGGTATTAGTGCTATGTGAAATGCAATCAGTTTCGTCCAGGATTTGAACTCGTGTCGCCGTGTCCATTTCCAGCGACGATAACCATTACACCACAGGACCTGATAAGACCAATACATAACTACGAAAGAGAATCCTTCAAAAACAGCACAAATCAACACCATAAGTACCAACTGTTTAAGAGCTAAAATAGATTATTCGTAATATAATTGAATAAAGAGCTTCTAAGTGAAATCATTTGGAGGTTGCGAGTTCAATCCCAACTATAGATAAATAACAAGAAATAGTTACTATAACTGACCACTTATACCTGGTTATGGTTAACGTAATTAGAAAAATATACCCTCGGAGATTAAATAACAGTTTCGGTTGAAAGTTCCGTGTAAGCCCCGAAGGCCGACAAGAAACACCTGAAGAAGTCCGAATGACGCATCGTCTGAAATGTTGTGAATATTTCTATAAAGAGGAAGACAACTGTACAAATGCTCTAAATGATAAAAATTATCAAGTTTCATCTCAATAATTCGGACACTTAAGGGGGAAACTAAAAAAAATAGATTAATTAGTAACACATATCTCAATGAAAAGATCACAGAATTAAATGATCTAATCTATGTAGGAGCGAAATTAGTCAATGACAAACTTGTGTTTCTCCTTATAACCACAAACAGAAACTAAAAAAATTGGATGGGAAACTCGACTGCAAACTCAGATAATAAATCTTCGACCAAAGTAAAAAGTATTAAACAAAGAAAAAAACGCTGGATAAATGTTGGGACCAAAAGGAAACTGCAACACAAGAAAAATGACAATACAACTCGTGGAAATAAACCAGAAAGAAGGAAGATTAAAAATATATCGAGACAAGGTAAAACATTACAGACAAAACAGGACATTTCAAAACAAGGAGAAAAAATGTTACCTACAAGTAAGGGGAGATGGCATGTTGACATAACAACAACCTGATGCAAGGAAAGCAAAGTAATTGTGTAGCAACATAATGCAACCAATAGAACATAATAAAATAGCCGAATGGATAAGCAACCTGAGAAAACAGTTAGGGTTCAAAGAAGGACCGAAGGCTAAAATACTCATCGATTCACTCAAAACAACAATAAAAATATACCAAATTGGAAAACAACAGGCCTTGATGGCGCACACGGATTCTTGTCGAACAATCACCCCCATTCATGACCAACTAGCGATTGAAATGAATAGATGTCAACAACAAGTAGACGTACCTGAATGGACGACCAAAAGAAAGACCACTCTGATCCAAAAAGTACCCCTCAAGGGAACTACCCCAAACAACAACAGACGTATTACGTGCCTATCTCTGATGTAGAAAATACTAACTGCACAGATAAGGGTAGAAATGTACGACTCACTAACAAGCCGCAGATTGTTCCCCGGGGAATGCAAAGGATGGTGCAAGTTGACCAGAGTAACAGGAGAGCTACTCTACATTGACTAGCACATCCTCAACAAGAACAAGACGAAAAGATCTATCAATTGGCTGGATTGACTACAAAAAGCATATGATATGTCACACAAAGCTGGATAATAAATTACCTCAAAATGTACAAGTACTTGACGAGATCATAAACCTTCTCGAATAAAACCATAAAAACCCGAAGAGTGAAATTGACAGCAGAAGTGGAAAGCTTAGATGAAGCAAAGATCAAGAGAGGTATATTCCAGAGAGATGCTTTTTCACTATTAATATTCGTTATAGCGATGATGACACTCAACCACATACTCAACAACCGAAAGCAAACTAAGTAAATCGCAGGAAATGATCAGTCATCTAATGTACATTGACGACATCAAAGTGTTTGCCTAAAACGAAAAAGAATTGGAAACGCTAATACACGCTGTATTAGCGTTTCCAATTCTATATAGTCAGAAAATAGGGATGGAATTTGGCATAGAAAATTGCTCCACGTTAATAATGAAAGGCATTAAAAGACATAATACTGAAGGAATGGGATTACCAAATAAAGAAAAAGTTAGAACGTCCGGAACGAAGGAAACCAACTAATACTTCGGAATGTTTGAAGCTTATACCACCAAACAGGTGGAGATGAAAGAAAATTTGTAAAAAAGTATCTCAGTGCGGAGGAAGACTGATTACAGTCACCAGAATAAATACTGACAACAAGAGGATCAATTGAACGAAAATAACCAAAAAACAAAAATGGGAAGAAAAACAATTCCCTGGACGTTTTAGACGACAAACAAGCAAAATATCACACGAGAAAACGTTGGCGTGGCTAAGAAAGGAAAACCTTAAGAGAGAAACTGAATATCTTATAGTTGAAGCACAAAACTAAGGACTAATCGTATCAAAGTAAGAATAGATAAGACGCAACGAAATAGCTGATGTAGGTAATTTGATGATAGAGTCGAAACGATCAATCACATAATAATTGAAGGCAGCAAATTAGCACAGAAAGAGTGTAAGACTAGACACGATTGGAGGGACAAGGTGATGAACGAGGAATCGTGCAAGAGATCTAAATGTGAGCATACCAACAAATAGTATATGCACAACCAAGAATCTGTCATGGAGAATGAGACGTACGAACTTCTCTGGGATTTTGAGATATAAGCGGTCGCCTTATCTCGACCAAAAGACCAGACCTTATAATAATTAACAAAAAGTAGAGAAATTGAAAAATTGTAGACTTAGCTGTTTCAGCGGACCACGGAGTAAATTGAAAGAACGCAAAAAGAACGATACATACGTCGACCTTCCTAGGGAATTGAAAAAACTGTGAAACATAAAATTGACTGTTATACAAATTGTAATTGATGCTCTTGGTGCAGCCACCAAAAGAATTGGTACCGCGACTAGAAGACCTCGAAAAAGAGGACTGGAGGGGACCATCCTAACTACAGCATTATTGACATCAGGCAGAAAACTGAGAAGAATCAGGGACACATGAGGAGACTTGCTGTCACTCATACTCCATTAAAAGACCATCAGCTAACGCTGATGTGAAAAACTCTCAAGGAGTAAAATAATAATAATAAATACTTTTGTTAGCTTTCTACTAGGGAATATATTGTTTTTTTTATTGACATACATCATCGGAAATATCATTCAGCCGGTCATTTTATTCTTTGTTCCTTTTAATTTCTTTATTGTCTCTGCTTATGCAATATGCTCTATTTTTTTAAAAATCACCATGAACTGTTTATATTTGTCGGAGATTCTCAATTTTTCTATGTATATCTTCTATACGTAAATATTTTCTTGATATTGAATTGTCTTTCGACCAACCTATCGTTCTCATTCTCTTCCATCTATTTTTTATGTATGGATTTTCTCTCGTCTATCCACTGCATAAACTTCCCTTATTCCATTTATCTTTTTTTCCTTTTCTATTGATCTTCACGTGAATTTGCCCTTGTCCCAGTTGAAATCCAAAGCATCAAAATACAAATGGTAGAAAAATCTAAGACTGCAACATATGCTAGAATAAAGTTTTACATTCAAAATAATCGACAAATTGATATGGTCACAGGAAAGAGAGAAAAGAAGTTATACATAAAATAGCATTAGTCAAAAAAATAAAAATATGAAAAAATAGTAAAATCAACGTTGGAATTATTGCTAACGTTCAGTGCTATATCTGCTTTGCATAAATCTGCTGACTTCAAGAATATGAAAATCGTCTAGGTTTTTATAAAGGCACACACCCATTATTTTAAAATTTCGACCTATTGACGGGGCCTAGAAAACGCTGACTGCATTCCTGCAAATGGTTAACCCCCCCCCCTTAAAACCAACAGACAAGCAAACAAAAACAAAAATTTAAAAACGTGCAGACTATTTTGAGGGTGTCTTGCTGGCACTTCTCATAAGCTGTTAAGTTTTAGTACAAACTTTGTGTCAAAAGAGTTTACCAAATATACATGTATAGTATTGCTACCACTTTTATTACTTTAAGTTGGCCTTTTTGTAGCTCCCAACAGTTATTCAGAATTAGGAGAAAACTCGTCTACTTCACTTTTATTGAAGTTGCTCAAATGGGTTCCCATTCGTCATTTGCAGAAGGGAGAAAACTCGTACCTTTTTAACTTTTTATCGAAGCTCCTCAAAAAGCCGTCTAATTGTTAGAACCTTAAAATATGTTTGTTTATGCTGTGATTTTCTTCAGCCAACAAATCAACGTGCATTCATTACTCAAAATATTAGTTTTTCAGTTCCATCCGTTTTGCAAGAATTCCCGTGGTGTAATGGCAAAGGTGCAGAATTCCGGCGAGTTCAAACTCTACTCACACTATTACGTTTACTCTCGGACAATTATTCTTGTGAAATGTATTAACCATCCTTATCCTTCAATCTGCGGGTTAAATACTACTGTTCTTTAACAAAGCTGAATTTAGCATTAAATAAACTAGAAGGGTTTGAAGTCTCATTCAATAAAGAAACTAAAACAAACCGTCCATCGAAACTTTTGATCTCTCAGCTGCAATTCACCACACCCATAATATCAACTTCTTTAAAATGATTGTGAAGATACATGTTTGTACTGTATATAGTCGGGGACCCTAATTGTTTAACTGCGTTTGTCATAAAATGACCCGATAACAATTGATATACGTAAAACCACCAATCAACCAACCATTTCCTTTAAAATTACCAAGACTTTCTTTTGAATGGGTTGTATGACATATTTTCTGAATCTATGTAGTATAAAATACCGGAAAGTACAAATGCTGCAACGAATATCATGGGAGAAAATGAATCCGACATGTTGAATTCCAGTACTTGATATAGCTGTTTGGATTTCAATCTGCTATGCCTGTTGGAAAGTCATGACTCAGTTTTTCTAAATATCAGGACAGACTGAGTTCTCCAGCTCAGTCTGTCTTTATATATATATATATATATATATATATATATATATATATATATATATATACGAGGATCATTAAATAAGTTTCCAGACCTTTTTTGTATGGACACTTTTATTAATAATACACACAGGAAACTTTAGTCCCCTTCGAAGTAATCTCCTCTGTATGCAATGCACTTGTTATACCGTTCCAACAACTTCTGGAAGGCCCTATGCAAGTCCTCTTATGTGAGCGTATCAATGACCTTCGTCACAGCCTCTCTCATCTCCTCAGTTCTCTCATAACGACAGCCTCTGAGCTTAGAGAATAACCAAAATTCACAGGGAGTAAGGTCTGGACGATAGGGTGGCTGAGGAACTGTCTTGATGCCCATCTTGGTCAAATAGTCTGTGACAAGGATGGAGTTGTGGACTGGTGCATTGTCCTTGTGGAAATGCCACTGGGCCGATTTGAAGAGTGCTGGCCTCTTCCGACGGAATTTCTTCCTGAACTCCCTTAAAACCTCAACATAATAAGCCTAACCCTTTGGCCAATCAACTCTGGTGTGTTGACTTCCTTACACCTTCCACACCTCTCATCATCCCTCACAGACTCCCTGCCTTCGTTGAATCTCTTACGCCATTCAAAAACCGATGCTCCATTCATGCAAGATGCTCCAAAAGCAGTCTAAAGCATTCCATACTTTTATAGTGGCATTTTTTCCAAGTTTAAAACAGAATTTTATTGCATATCGTTCTTCTAAAGTGTCCTCACGTCCAGATTGCATTTTTGAAATTCCCCAGTTGTGACAATCAGGCTTTAGTAGGGTGCATTCCAATTCCTGCTGTAGCAGTTCAATTGAACCTGAAATCATACAAATTGGTCAGTAATCTCAGAAGGTGTATAGCAATAACATGCTGAATTTTAAAGAGTCTACGACAATTTTAAATGGCTGTACAAAAATGTCTTGAAACTTAATGAATGCACCTCGTATATATGCATATCATATACATACGTGTATGATATGAAGAATAAAGGTCAATTTTTATTTCACAAATATTTACTACGTATCTTTTCTTAGATATTTCGGATGATCCGATTTTAAGATCATACAATTATCACGAATGAATAAATACGCCGCTGAAATGTTGCTAGAAATAAAATATAATTTTTTTCCGGCAGCAGAGAAGGGTAAATTTTATGATTTGGATGAAATATCATAAAGTCAGAACTGGTTATATTACCAAACACAACAGCATTGGAACACTGTTGTCATAGAATAAATTGCAATGTCTCATTAGTTATTTACTAAGTTTTGACAAATCGTGACTGAAGAGTAAATGTGTTACTGCTCATCAGCCTAAAATAAAATTGCATTGGATATAAAAGGAGTGCACGTGTTTCTGCATGGCTTTATATCCCTATTTTTAGTTGCACGGGTTTAACCCTGTGGAGATTGATAGTAAATGATAACGAATTATATCAACTTCGTTAGCATAATTCAATGCAACAGTCACTTTTAGGTTTCATTACAGTGTTTATATATATAATGTGAACTCTCTCTCTCTCTCTGTCTCTGTCTCTGTCTCACTGTCTCTCTCTCTCTCTCTCTCTCTCTCTCTCTTACACACACACATGCACGCACGCATGCACACACTTTTCTAAAGAAAAATTGATTTCTAACAAGTCAAATGACGTAATTTAAAAAAAAACAAACGCTAATTCACTAATTAAACGGACAACTCTTTCTTGATATACAGATTTTCCCTTAGGTTTTTGCATTTTATATTCTTAAACACCCATCACTGAATAAACATCGCTAATACCATCCCTCACCTCCCTGATGCTGGTTCATTAGAACCGAAACATTGTAGTGTCGACTTTGCTTCTCAATAAATCTCTCCTTCTACATGGATTACCTTATTATCATTTTTACTCTACATATTGTCAGATTATATTCCATCATTTACTTACACACACACACACGCACACATACACATGCACACACACACACATATATATAGATAGATAGGGTGAGAGAGAAAGAAAGAAAAAGAGAGAAAAAGTGAGAGATGTATGTGTGCATCCTCATGTGTACGCGTGTGTGAGTATATATATATATATATATATATCAAAAACTCGTCGATTGTTAGAATCTGCCGTCATCTCTCAGTCCAAACATATTAAACAACGAGCTGGCTTCTACCAGATTTTACTCTACCTGACAGACTTTATTTTACCTGAGAATAATATTGAAAAAGAAAATGGATAGGAAAAATGTTTTATAACAAAACCTAAGACATTTATTTCCCACCATACTTTCATACTTCTGTAAGATTTTCAGTTTTTTCATTCAGCTTATTCCATTTCTGTTGGTCAAGTCTTTGGTGAAATTTGATACACTTGATGGTGGCTTTAGCCTCTCCTGTCTACATGACTCAGATGTTCCAAAAATGGATCACAATCACATCCAATATCCCATGCCGCTACAACTCTGGTATATATCTCTATTTCTCCCTTTCTTTCTTTTCCATAACTCTTATGACCCCTCCCTCTTTTTATTTTTAATTACCTATTACCTCCCATGCAGAACTTTAGAAAAACTCGTCATTCTGATGAAGTCTTTCTGAAATAAATACAAAATACCTTTGTCCACTTTTCTAATTTTTTTTCTCATCTGGTCAGATTTACCGAATCTACCATTTCTCAATATATATATATATATATATATAATTTTTTTCATCCATACTTAGTTCTAAAATTCTCAACCAAAAAAGTTATATTCAATTATTTTAGTACTCGGAGTTGTTTCTGTATTCAGTGAGGAATTAATCTTACTGGGTTATTTAGTACCAACGCCATCCATTGCAAAAGAGTCATGAAAATATTTAACCGACAGATGGGGGAGATAAGGAAGTTCAATATATTTCCCAAAGGTATGAGTCTCAAGGGTATTAGTCCCAGATTGAAGGTAATAGAGCCATTAGAGTTCAAAATCGATTGCTTCGAGGCAACAAAATGGAAAATGGAAGTCAAGCTAGCAACTAACCCTAAAGGTTACCATTTATAAATCCAACTCGGTTGACCTCAGCCAAACATAACAACCCCTCTCTCTCTCTCTCTCTATCTCTCTCTCTCTCTATATATATATATATATATATATATGTATATCTGCATACTGCGTTATATTTCCTTTCACGTAATCTACTCTTCGTACCAAATAAAGGATCCGGCCAATCAATTATTTAACACACACACACACACACACACACACACACACACACATTATTATATACTTTGTATCATATCAATATTATTAAAAATCATATACCATGTATACATATTATTAAACATTATTTTAATACATGCCATATTCTATAGATAAAAAACAAATTTTATGACATATATATATATTTATATAGACAAGTTCATCAGAAATATATTCAATAATATGTGTTAAATGAAATAAAGAAATAAAATAATATTTACATCAATATATGCACATATACATGAAGGACATAAACAGAGACAAACAAGTATATACACTCACGCACACACTGCCATACACTACCACACACACACACACACACACATATATATATATATATAGGGCATGAATTTAGGTAATCTCTGTAAAAGCGATCTCTTTTGACAAATATCTTTTTATCATGCATTACGGATTATTGAACACACGTCATTAAAAAAAATCCTATTCTCTACTTGGTCAACACTTTGTTAACTGGAAATTGATTCCAATTCTGAATTGAAACAAAAACAATTTTGGCAATGATTAGAAATCAGTTCTTAACCTTTTGTAAAATATAAGGTTTCTTCCCAAATTTATATTGGTTGTTGTTGCTTTGTTCAAAGGATTTTTAAAGATAAGTCAAGATCGTAGCAAGCACTGTATCGCATTCTCTCAACTCAAATCTATAACTAGAGGCTGCGTTGTGATGACCTAAATTCTTACTTGCCTATATTTGAGGACGATGAAAAAATTAACCCGGAACTTGTAAGTGATATTCAATAATTAGCTAATTATCAATCGTTGAATGCATTGAAAAATAGTGATTTTTACCATAAACATGCTGCATGTAATATTAATTTGGTACTGTCTCTATCGGTTGAAATTATCAGGGAAATCAAAAGACAGTGTTACATTCAGCATCTTTATCGTATATATATATATATATATATATATATGTGTGTGTGTGTGTGTGTGTGTGTGTGTGTAGGAAATAGACACGGTGACACGAGTTCAAATCCTGGACGAGACTGATTGTATTTCACATAACCGGTATGAATCCAATTATTCTCCCTCCAGCTATGGGTAAATAGTACGGCAGACAAGGTTTTTCAGCCTTGATGAGGCAACTAGTCTAGAGAGAAGGAAAAATCTGAATTCAAACCTGTTAAACTCCGCTTAAAAATTGACCTTGTGTCATATCCTGCCCGAGCGGACGGATTGGTATATATATATATATATATATAGAGAGAGAGAGAGAGAGAGTAGAATCATGTTCACTTTAAGTGGAAGGCCTTTAACGTTAGGAGACAAGTTCGCATTCAACGGCAGTGATGTAAACATTCGCCTAGCGAAGACGGTGAATGCTATTGATATGTTATCGATCATTTGGAAATTTGGTCACACCGATGAAATAAAACCTAATTTACCCCAAACTGTAACTGTGTCAATTCAACTGACTGGGTGCAACACATAAACGCTAGTGAAATGGATTGAGTGAAAGCTAGATGGGAACTACACAAGAATGTTATGTGCTGTTTCGAACAAATCCTAATGTCAACAACTGTTAAAACAACAGCTGTACAGCCACTCATTTTCCATCTCACAAATAATCCAAACAATACGAATAACACATGTGGAGTACTGCTAGAGAACCATGAACGAACTCTAAAGCGACGTTCTCTTATTGGGCTCATGTCTATGGACACGTCTTTGTTGGCTGACAAGCAAAGACTACTCATGTCAGCTCTGTGCCAATACTGTATATAATTTGGAGGACCAGCTAGAAGTGATGGATAATAGGTAAGGATAGCAAGAGAGAGACAGACAGACATACAGACAGAGAGGGAGAGGGAGAGAGACAGAGGGAGATAAAGAGAAAGAGAGAGAGAGAGAGGATTAGCGTATTCCGCGCTGTCAGCGTGACTTTATTATATATATATATATATAGAGAGAGAGAGAGAGACAGACAGACAGACAGACAGACAGAGCGGACAAAGGTGTAAATGACTGAATAAAACACTGATCTAAAAATTTATAAATTTCACTTGTTTAAACTGAGTAAAACGATCTTAAGAGAAAAGATTATAATAGTCAGAGCGTAGATATTTTAAAAGAGGAAATCATGTCTCATGCATAAAATATAGAAGTTTTTTTCTTTTAGTCCTAATCTAATGGATATATTCTGAGTAGGTAAAAGATCTTTGCGTGAGTTTGTTTCTATGTAAAAGATAAAATGTATTAATAAGCTATATTGTGGGCGGCTGCAACTGAATTTTTTATCAATAAGCGAAGCGACTGTAATAGCAGTACGAATATTTATATAAACAATATCATATTCGTTCAGTCTAAGATAATTATGTCATATGGAAATTAAATGCATGCTTGAAAGAAAAGAAAGTTTGATTTTCATTCAAAAGGAATGAATCTGAAATGTTTTCGAGTTAACTTACGGGATGTATGCAGAAATCTACCGCTGGAGTATTATTTTTACGCTATTTGTAAGATTCGGGTCGGTTCGAGATGAGATTTTAATAATTGATGATTTACCTATAATTTTATTTGGTTATATATGTATTTTTAACAATCCAGGAAAGAAAAGATTTCTCCAATTATTTTCGGTTTTGATCCTTTGAATTTTGCACAGCAAGTCAAATATTGTCGTCTGGAAATCTCAAAGTTGTTTAACAACTGGTGTGTGAACGCTGAAGGGTCAATAAATGTAAAAAAATGCATACAAAAATTTGCATTTTCGGGAGTCAATCGTTTTGCACAAAAATTAACAATTTTATTCACAATGGAAATCAGTTGATTTCCCAGATATATATATATATATATATATATATATATATATATAGAGAGAGAGAGAGATAAATAAAGAAAAAGAAATTATTTATAGTTATATATATATATATATATATATATATTGATGATTGATATGCATTTTCATTAGTTTGTTGGTTGGTTTTTAGGCAAGCTTATTTCCGAAGCCAGTCTTTTATTTAAAGCAATGGAGTTTCAAGTAACCCATGATAAAAAAAATCTTTTAGATGTAAAATTTTAACATTAGGTTAATGATCTTATTCACACACGGTTTTATGACCTCAAGAATTCAGGTTAATGTTGATTTCCGATCTAAAATGAAAGAACCCAACAAAATTTGACGTGCCATAAAATATGAATATATGAGCGAGGACTTTTCGCTCTAAAGCTGTTAGGAAAGACTCGAACAGATTTCTTCCCTCTCTCTCTCTCTCAGAATGGCTGAAATAATTAGACTAACTAAGCTCGTAAGCCTTTTTTAGGCAAGCCGTCAAGAAGAAAACAATATTAGATTCAAGCCCTGAATACAGTTATTCGAAGTAACTTGCTCATCTTTGTGTATATCAGCTCATGTTATAATATAGTAATACAAATCTTCATAACTATAAACAAAACTAATCCGAAACCATCTTTCCAAAATTTACTGTAGCTTTTCAATAAATGTTGGGATGATATTTACCAGCTTAAACCACGAGCTTATTGAAACTCGTTGACAGCAACCTTAAGGACACAGCTGATATGATTAACACTGTCGGTGACTTTGAGGCCTAGTTTACTAGTGTTATCAAATCTGATTACTCGGGTGTTCCTAGGATTGGGTACCTTATCATATACTCGAGACATGGGTTTTATAGCACTTGCTAATATTTGATGTGTCAGCAGAGACGGTAGAAGCGTCATCGAATAAGATCAGAAGTTATCTACGAAGACGTGTTAACCCGCTAAGAATTAATAAGGCTGCGCACTACGGGAAAACGTACACTCTGCAAGTTTCTCATTGTAGAATTTATAGAAGAAATTATGGTTACAATAACGAGAGAGGTCATGCTGAACAGATACTCTAGGGAATCAACATAGAATCAGTTAGCTTTGTGGTCTACAAAGGCAGAAAAAGAAAGCTGGCAGACTGTTTCCGGTTAAGAGAGCGGATTCGTTAGGACAATGATAGTAGGTCAGTCAAGTCTGTGCTACTTTGCAGGCAGCCAGACCAGCTAAGTCGAAAGGAAAGGGGCGACAGGAAGAGGTACTTACAGCCATTAAAGATGTACGGGTCAGTAATATGGTGGATTAAAAGAAAGTGGGAGAGAGATAACTCTGGATAACTCTAAAAAATCTGATGGAGCTTTGGTGAATGTGG
Source organism: Sepioteuthis lessoniana (assembly GCA_963585895.1). Lineage (NCBI taxonomy): Eukaryota > Metazoa > Mollusca > Cephalopoda > Myopsida > Loliginidae > Sepioteuthis > Sepioteuthis lessoniana. Next base: position 313,243 of record CAUZXS010006742.1, on the reverse strand, counting down.
AGTTCCTTTTCATTGCCATTGCTCCAGGTCCACTCTGGCCCGGAATGGTAGCACCTGATCGGCTCCTATCTATGGGTTAAATAGAACTCAACTGCATACTTATTTTAAACTAAATTGATAGAAATAGAACTGTACTTATGCTAAACTAAATTGTTTAATATAAAACTGTTTTGACATTTAACTGTGTGTAAACAAAATCTATACTTATACTAAACTGAATAGATTGAAATAGAAATATTTTGACAATGAAACTGTGTACTCAAGATAAATTGTATTGTTTGAAATAGAACTGTTTATTTGTATAAAAATGTATTTTGTGTTAAATAACCTACAAAGGTTGATATGCCATAAAACCCAAACAAGCAACCAACTTATTTCTCTGTCTTGATCCTATGCAAATTTTATTCATACATTTTCCTCATAGTGCTGTTATAGTTTTTATTACTCTTTTTATTATTCATTAAGTCAATGAGTAATCAAGATAGGCAGATAGATAATAACAATTTGAGATAGAATACAATGAAAAGATTCTTTCAGCGTCCTATCGGCTGCTACATGAAGGAACACTATTGTTGGCACTATTATTAGTTACAAAAGAACATATACGAGGGTAACTTTGCCAGCCCTAAACCACAACAAATGCCACCTTGAAAGTAAACCATACTCTTTTTCAAGCCTTCATAATAATAGAAAACAGCGTGTCTACCTTCCTCGACCCCAAACTTTCATTCATGAAAGGTTTTTAAATCCGTGATTGCATCGTACAAACAACGCTGTGCCCAGAAAAAAATCTGCCAGTATGTAACCAAGCACATGTGAATGAACTATACGCACGGAAGAGAACGCAAATGAAGTTTGGAGGAAGTTCACTAAATACCAACAGCTGTTCGATAAGAGTAAACGTAAATTGAGCTGCCGGGAATTTCAAGGCGTTCAAAATGTTGGGCCTTAAGTAAACTTGATCTTACTGGAGCTACTACGGGGAAGAAAGCCATTAGAAAAATTACAAGTCCGTGGGAAAAGTTATCAGGTGGCCTTGAATTAATACTACCATCCTTTATATTGTCACTGTTAAGAAATGTTCAATCCGAGCTGAAATAATGATCTGACGTGGACAGATGTTGAGAGATCCGAAGTCCCGGATAGAACCAGGAACATTAACGACAATGCATCTCAGTGCTTTTTCCGAGATGAATCTTTAACGATATATATTATATGACATATATTTCTCTGGTTTTAACTTTAATAACACACGCACACACACACACACACACATACACACACACACACACACATATATATATATATATATATATATATATATATATATATATATATATATATATATATATAAGAGGAAGAGTGTTCGCTAATGGAAAAGGAAACCGGGGTTGAATTTCAGGTCGGGTCATACGAAAGACAAACAATGGTACTTCATACCGCCTTGCCTAACACTCAGCATTATAAGGTACAGATCAAGGGTATCGTGGAGGAATCCAGGGAATAGAGTCGAGCCTTACCCTAAAACTCAGTGTTTAGCTATCGAAAAGGGAGCCTTCTTGTCGCCTTCGACTACGGTCGTCAACTTTACATTTACAGATAGATAGATAGATAGATTTGTGTGTGTGAGTGGGTGTTTGCTTAAAAAATAGATTAACGTAATGGTGCCACCACATGGTAGATATATCGGAAATTTGTGGAGGATTAATTTACTTACATAAATCAAAGTTAAAATATCATCACAACTGAAGCAAGACTGTTAAGTAAACCGCATCGACGTTCTTTTCTTTGACTAAGAACCATCACTTTTGATTTAGGGCTAAGACACTTCCAAATTGAGGGGGTTCAGTAGATGGTACTAAATTGCATCTGATGGTGTGGCTCTAGTTCTGGAGATCTGGTGTGTGTGGAGTACTCCTAAATTGCTATTACTCCCTGATCAACTCTGAACTTAAAGTGAACGCAATTCATAAAATGATGCTATATGGTTTTATATAACAATTAGTGAATCCATCAACAACAAAATTATCAGAAATGAAAATAGATATTTTCTTCCTAAGAAGTGCATTTATTATAATATGATTAATTTGAAAATATTTTATTATGTCAGTACCTATCATTAACACATTGTTAATTATTCTTTTCTTTGAAACCTTTTGTTTTCCTTTTTTTTTTTTCTTTGAAATTTGCTATTTTGTCTTCTCAGATAGTCGGCTGACTGAATTTAAAAGATGAAACAGATAATATTTTGTGGGTGGTTTTCTGGCTATTCTCTTCATTGCCTATTCAAAATGCTACAGCTATCTATTTAGCATTCATATCAGGAAAATGATTTCGCTTTGAGGATCGATGAATGTCTTTCAGATATGACACTCATGTGCCTAGTTTTTCCCCTATGTCAAACAACTTTATCCTCCTAGAAATGAATACTGGTTTTCTCCAAATAATCCCTGGTAAAGATAAATATATTTCTTGCAAAATGAGAATGCGTCGTTCGAAATTGATATTTAAAGAGAATATTTCCTGTGTCAAATCTGTCTCAATCAACGAAAATTTACCATGTCTGATATTTGGCGGCAAACAGTAGAAACGTGTCCTGAGTATGAAACTAAACTCAATCCAGTTGTGAAGTTTCATTCTAGAGTTCTAAGGAGTATAGAGTCATCTCTTAGTTGCTGTTGCTCCTCGGTCCAATTTGACCCGGAGTGATCTTTGGTTGGTTGGTTGGTTGGTTGGTTGGTCGGTTTTAGAGTATTTTAGGTTGATTTCAATTTAATAATAATGTTCTCCAATGGTATAGAGTACAAAAATGTATCTTCGAAATTATTTTAAAATTATTTTGTGGTCGAATCCGTCGGAAAAAAAAGGCTTCTTTGAAATAATGAAGTGTTAAAGAAGCCATTTAAAGAAGCCTTTTTTCTGACAGATTCGACCACAAAAAGTTCTACACAAATTACAGTTCAATTAAACATTTTTCTAATTGTAATTTCAGTTGGGCCCAAACGTAATCATCGAAACAAATAATGCCTACTTCACTCCGGGAATAAAAGTAAGACCTACACCCGCCCCATTTGAAAAGAGCTATCTTGAGTATGACACTGAAATGCTTGTTTTGTTTTGCGGCATATCAACATCATCAGTCATTTAATGCCGAATCAAATTAAAGAAAATAAGTCTGAAAAGAAATTCATGGGATAGTTCTTAGGAATTAATGATAAACTATAGATAATTAGTTGGTTATTTGTTGTTGTTTTTTTATTACGAGTTTATTTGTAGGGAATCATGATAAAAAAAACCCTGTGAAACAGGTTGGAGTAGGGATCAGTTTGTTAGAATATATCTAATAAAGAAAGGGTTTATAGAATTAATTAACTCTTATTGTAAATTTCTTTAAATTTTTGTGTATAACTTCACTGTCTTTAGAAATGATATCACATTATTTATTAGTGTTTTGGAACAGTTCCTTCATATTGTTTGCACTATAGAAGGTTTTTCGTATATGGGCTAAGTCGGTATATTCATTGAGAATGTGCTTCACGGTGTATTTGGTCTGGCATGCATAATACATTAGTTGTTGTTTTCCTTCGAGTAAATAAGAGTGTGTTATCATTGTATGACCTATCCGGAGTCGGGACAATGTAACCTCCGCTTTTCGTTTTTATTTAACCTTTGCTTCCATTCCCCCAGTGTGGGTTTAATTTCTAATAATTCATTATTTTCATTATTGTTCCAGCGTCGTTGTCTTTGCTGTAGTATATATTTATTTATTTTCATTTTAAAGTCTGTATGTACTATTTTAAATTTCTTTTCAATAGCTAGATTTATGGTAGACTTAGCTGCTTTATCTGCTTGGTCATTTCCACTGATGCCGGAATGACTTGGAACCCAACATATCTGTATATCATTGTCATTTGAAAAATTCTTCAATTTACAAAGTATTCTGATTATTAATGAGGGATCAAATTTTCTGTTTTTTAGTGATTCCAACACTGGTGGTGAATCTGAAAAGATAATGAATTTGTTAATTCTTGATTCTGAGATGAGGTCAAAAGCCATATTGATTGCACAAGCTTCTTCACTGAATATAGAGGTATCATTTGGTAGATGTTTTTAAAAAAAGTTTCCTTTGTGTATTGTTGCACTGAAATGCATCCGGTGATGAGGCTTCAGATCTGAAGATTGTGGAGTCTCGGATTCATTCCTATCCTGTCCAATTTCATTCGTACGCAGAGTGGTAGTAACTGTTCGAGTAAAACAAATCCACTTGAAAATCATTTGTATTCGATGGGAATACTTGGAACTACATAACTATGCAAAAATGATTATTATTAAATAGAATTATTACCGTGTGATCAGAATACTTGCAACTATCTATGTTCACATAATTTTCATCGGTACTAGTTACTTGAGACTATAATTGTTTATCAAGGATTAGTATTATAACTGTGTGCAAATTATTATTGTTATATAGGAATAAAAGATGGCGACCATAGTCGAGGGTGACCCGAAGGCTCTCTTTTCAATAGCTCCCACACCGAGTTGTTGAGGGGGGCACTACTCCTTTTCCTGGATTGCTCCACTTTACCCTTGAAACCTATCTTATAATGCTGAGTGTTAAACATGATGGTATCAAGTACCATTTTTAAAGTTTTTGGTGCAACGCGACCTGGGATTGAACCCCAGTCTCCCGGCCCATTGGCGAACACTTACTTGAAATTATAAAACTGTGTAGACAAATGATTTTTTTTTATAGTCAAAGAAAAAGTGCGATGAAATTGATTACAATGGAACTTGAAACTATAAAGTTACGATTGTAATCAAACAATTGTAAATTAAACAATTTTCAGTATTGAATAATCCATAAGTGATTAATATGCCGTTAAAAAAATAAACCAATTCACGGTAAACACCTCCTATACCTTCTCTATATTACACAATCTAGCATTGTGAATTGATTTACGAGAATGTTCCATATTTACGAACAATGTTAATGTTAGAAACAGTTAAAATGTGTCTCGCTAAGGACAAGGAGTTATGAATTTTACCTTGCAAACTAGCAGTTGTGTAATAAGGTCAATCTTTGCCGGGTAGCACAGATTTATATCATTAGATATAGGCTGTAGACAAGTGTATAGAAATATAATCTCGCCGATAATTAGTTCATTGGTTTGATGCGATAGTTTGTGAGCTAAACAAGCAGATCATCACTAGTAAGGTCCATTTTCACAGTGTGCCCGAAATTTATGTCTATCTTCAAAATTCTGCTAATTTTAGTGTATGACTATTGTAGTAAGTACCTTCGTCAGGTATTTTATCTGATTAGGATTAAATGAAAACATACCAGGGACTAAATCTAGCGGTACCTTAAATATTGTCACTCGCGACTGATGTTGTTTCTATGTTTATGTAATATAATGGCCGAGGGATTTCGTTTTATATACTTTGCCTTTGGGTTTAGTTAGGCTGAGAACCTTTCGGCTCAGTGCATGGGTTAGTTTGAAGCAAACATGAGCGCAGGTGTTCACGCACGTGGGGGGAGGATGTGTCATTCAGACATGTCAAAATAAAAATCACAGAGAGAATTTAACCAGGGGATGTGAATGACGTCATGCACCGGAAGCGCGCGCGGAGGATTTTGGGGGTTTTGAAAAAAGTCAGTTGAGTCAAGTTCTGCCTTGGGAGAAGATTGTTGACTTTCGGGGCTCGTCGAAGCCCGGCTAGTGGCCTTGCAGCAGGTGTCGCACGTGGTTTGGGGCAGATGGAAAAGTCAGCATAGAAAGATTGTGCCTCTCTCCTTATGTCGAAAAACCTTTAGACTCAAAGATAATAAAAAGTTTCGTACCTGAACTAAGAAGTCGTATGTGTTTTTGTGTTTCGGGATTCCTATGTTCTACATATATGGTTATGAACATTCAATGTACATTTCCCATATCCGTATCATGGTATGTTACATTTAGAACAATAATTCAAAGATCGTTTATTTTACAAGTCTAAAACTAGTAAATATGAAAGAAAGAAATTTAAACAGGAAATAAATATGTTTAAAAAATATTTATATCAGTTCGGAACACTTGAGAGCGTTAAGCTGTGCAACCAAATGATTATTTTTATCAAACAGAATTATTAATGTTAAAAAGGAATACTTGAAATTATTTAACTGCTGGCAAATAATAAAATATTTTGATTTGTCCCTTTTTTGAATAACAGCGTCCCCTAGAAACTCATTCGAATTCTTCCGAACGTAGATCAAGTTACATTTTTATATGATAATATATATTGATTCCTTTGATTTTTTCCTCACAATTTTTTATTCATTCAAACTATCACACACGCCTCAATCTTATTTGAAATTCATTCCCTATCTACAAAACGAATTTCTTAAATATCTATTCGAACTGAAGCTCAATCTAATGTTGTCTTTACAAAGCACGCCATATTCAAATAATGGTGGGTATTAGTGCCGATTGAGCAGACACGTCCCATAATATCCAGTATCATTCATAAGCAGTGGAGTTGTGAGGCGTCCGTGACTTCTCTGTAGCTTGCGATCGAGGCAATGTTTGCTGAAGAAAGCCAAGAGAAAAGGAAAATGAAAGAGCGAAAACAAGATAATAAATAAATCAATAAGATGGAAACAATGCAGATTTTCTTTTAAAGTACGAAAATAGATTAATTATTCAAAAAGGTTAAAAATAAGAAGGAAATCATGATTTATTTGTTAAGTTTGAATGTATTAACTGAGGGCAGAAATTCATGATGATATATGAGATTTAAGATATTCGACTGACTTAAGTATAATCTCTCTCTCTCTCTTAAACACATTCTAAAATACTTATTCTTGAACCTAAAAGTTTTCTTTTAATGAAACAAAAACGCCCCAGTAGTTTTATCTATTATACTAAATTGAATTATTCCTGAGCTACATTAGATACAAATTAAACTCAAGATAAAACAAAACAACGTCTTAACCATTCATCTAAATGACCTCATTTTGGCCGCTATCATTGCTTCACAGATTCTGGGATTCTTCACCTCAGGTGGCTGAAGCTTTAGAATTGACCGACTGCATCTCTGCAGAGGGGTAAGACCCTCTCCGAACGAGTATGAAATGAAACAATCAGATGGTGAGTCTCCAGTATAGCACTGGGGGATGCAGAGTAACCCTTCATTGTCATCACGCCCAAGTCATATCTGGTCAGAAATGGTAGCACCTGATAGGGCCCTATCAGTTGGTCAAATAGAATTGTTTCACATTTAAACTGAGTGCAAACAAATAACTTATGGTAAATTGGATTCTTTAAAATAGAACTGTTTGATCATTACCTGTGTGTAAACAAAGGACTGATACCTAATTGAAAGTATATAATTGCTCCCATTTGCTATTCTGGAAAATTCTACAACAGAAACTAAATATCGGATATTTTTACCACCTACGGAAAATGGAAATATTTTCACCGGAATGACCGACTGTTTTTTGCTTTTTTTGAAGAGAAAATTGTTTGCTCTGTGGATTTTATTTACATTGAGCTTTTTACCGGGATTATTTTAATCAAATATTCTATTTCTGAATATTTCATAGGTCCTGATTGGAATTATTCCTTACTCAGGATTTACTGGATTGAATAATATCTTATATATATATATATATATATATATATATATATATATATATATATATATATATAACATGATGATAAAAGAAAAAATCACGTTCTTTGTATCATTGTAAAATTATTCCAGGCTCTTACAAATTCTTATAAGTTAAAAGTTTAACTTATAAGCCTTATAAAAACCATCTTTGGATAATATATTTAAAATTATAATTAGATGTCATCATATTACTTCCGGCAAGGATGGAATTTTTAAAAAAATCCATATTTTCATTTTCATTTTTCATTATGTTTTTAAAAATAAAATGGTCTATTTTATTTATATGTTAAACAAGAAAAAATAATTAAAATTTGGAGATATTACATCTATTATTCTTATATAAATATTTTTATTTCTAAAAAAAAGCCACAGTTATCCTTAATTTACATAGTACAGAGCTTTAAAACCTTTAAAAACTAATCCCAGAATAAATAATTCTTAGCAACATTTTAAAAATCTATAGATAAAGTTTATACTTTACTTTAATTGAGATTATTATGTTTTATCAATATTAAGAAATATTTAAGGAAAAATAAATTAAACAGTAAAATTTAATTTTTGTAATTCAAAATATCGTAAAAATACTATTCTTCTACAAGTGCATCGTCTTTAAATAACCCAGGAAAATTGATGCGTCATTAAACAAAGAAATTGGTAACAATCACTATAGCACAAGTTCAAAGGGGACCTGAAGGGAATGTCACTAATGATTACTCAACACACGCTAGATCAACACACACTAGAGCAACAGCACTGACGCCTCACCATGTATAATAAAAACAAGACGTGAGAACCAGTTTGAAAGAGATGTTTCTTATTCATTATGACCGCTCAATCTCTATGAACTTCATCAGATCAATATTTGAATTCTTTTTATTTTACTTTCATAAAAAAAATATATGTGAAAACGTTAAAATTTTCTATGACAATGTAATTGGAAACGTGGATCGTTATCAAACTTTAAAAAGTGGGAAACGAAATACATCTGAAAATCTTCTTATGGCCGTTATTCGAGCTATGAATGGATCATTTGATAGCAATTTATTTCGACTAATATCTTATAACAGTATTATATTTAAATCATTTAATTCGTTGTTCAAGTCACGGTCAATACCAGAATCAACAAATGGATTGCAGAGACCAAAGTACTAGATATATTACATATGATACAAAACTGAAACTGGCCATGGTGCTTCAATTCTTAATATATCAGGAGTGCGAGGACATCCTAAGTTCACATGACGCTCAAGTCGACACAGAGCAGGAGTGGTAGTAATGATCCAGGTCCTATCTATGGTTCAAATACATATTTTTGAAAGTAATTAGTATTGCATAGGATAACTTTTAACCTTATAACAGTGTACGGATTATACTTATCAACGATAGTTACTTGAAACAATAATTGTTTACAAATTATTGTTTGTAACTTGATTTAGATAATTGCTTACAATAAAAAAAATCTATATAACCCAAGAAAGCTTAATATGTCATAAACTACCCAACCAGCCAAACAAATTAGCTTGTTGGAACAGGTAGTGGGGTATAGAATGAGCTGGATAAATCCCCCGCAAAGAATAAAGACGATCAGAAAAAAAGGCATGTCCTGGGTATGACACTGAAATGAATCTAATCGTGTGGTTCGAGTTCTGGAGATCTGATGAGTGTAGAGTACACCTTAATAGCCATTACACCCAGGTCCACTCTGATTCGGTGTAGGATTATCTGATACGGTCCGATCTATAGGTCAAATAGATCGTTTTGAAAGTTATTTGTATGCGATAAGTCTGTGTGAAAAAAGTCTATAGAAACAACTATTCAGAAATAAATGTATGAAAGTACAATGAAAGCAATAACACATAGATTTAAAATAAACCTTGACTAGTTGGTATGCCGTTATAATCACTTAATCAACTAAAAATCAACTAATGTATCCTCTCACAATGTGTTCTTCACTAATCTGATCTTGAACCAAACATGGCTCAGATTATTCGATAATTCATGACTTCATATATACATTCTAACATATTTCTTAAATTGTAAGGTCGATGGGAATCTATTTCCATTTCCCTGAATCAGAAAGACTTATATCAGTTTCATTCCCAAATTACTTTACCGATATCAAAAAAAGCAACAAAAAGTAATATAACCTTTCCTTGACTACCTGCTCATATCTCAGCGATCTCCTCCGAAATTGATCTTTAGGTGAGGCAATGACAGACATTTTTTTTTATTCAGACAGAAGTTGTGTACGCATATAAATATGTGTGTCTGCACGTGTTTATGCGTGTGACTGCATGTATGTATGCATATATGTGTGTATATGTGTACATTTCTATGTTCGTGTATGCATGTTTGTTTGTGCGTGGGTATGTATGTATGCATGTATGCGTGTCTATAGAATCACTGGAGGAACAAAACACTTTCCAGAAAGACCGCTGACATAAATACTAGACAGGTAATGAAATGGCGACTCAGCCTGTCGCAGATTATTGGTGCAGAATTTATGGATTTTTCCTCGGGTTCATATTGAAGTAGCCAGCTAATTTATAGGCGGCAACCCTTTTTTAAAAGCCGGCGCTGCGAAAAATCGATGTTCGGCTTTCTGATGCGAAATGTTGTTTCCATGTTCATCAACTAGTGGAAAGGGTAGGGTTAATGCATCAAACTTGCTTACAAAAATTGTTGGGCATACGGACGAGAATGCATGAATTTCTTAAAAGTTTATTCCGTACAGTCATTTGCTTACCACTGGACGCTTCTTTGACTTGGGTGGATCTGATCGAGGACGAATTAATAATTTTAACCATAGAAGGAATTTGAGTTAGGTTTCTTGCCACAAATCTCCTTAAGTAAAGCAATACTATAAACTTTTCTGAATATTCTAGCCGATCTTTATAATGCTGTGGTCTGGATAGTCTTGATTTTATTCTAATTTTCATTTCCTACTGTTTCCTTTACAAGCCCAAAGAGACTTATCAAGGCGCCCGAACTAGAATTAGTATCTACTCACATGTTCCATGGTCTTTTTAGTTCTCTAGAAAGGTCCAAGTATTTGCTTATTTTTTTTATTTCTTTTATTTTCCCAATGTTGTCCAACGGAACAGCAAAACCAAATAGATTGAAATTCTCTTTTTTTATGTAAATTTATACAAGTCTGGAAAATTAACCTGGACTGAGTGATCTGTTTGTACCTCAAAATCTTTTAGAATTTTGAGCATCTTATTCTCTTAGACTAATTCTGGCTTGTACAAACACTATTTAGTTGCAAGATCAGTATTTGATCTCTTTCACAATTACCATTAAATCACCTTCCTAATTCAGGAGTGCCTACATTTCTTCTTTTGGGTTAGTTCGTTGTATTTATTTATAACTTGATTATTCGTTTAATCTCTGTCCCTACAAAACCTACTCTTACTATTCTGCCGTTTATTATCAATTTTCATTTTTACTTAATTAGTTCTGAATTTCGGGGGATGCTGCAATTAGAAGTATTTCATTTTCCCTCTTAAGTTTTCCTCTTCGTAGCCATGTCCAGATCTTCTTGTATGCAATCCTGCTAGTTTATTTCTTGAAATACAGTTGTGCTTTTTTATTTTTTTTTTATTTACTCGTTTTTGTTGTTTTGTTTTTTTTGTTTGTTCTTATGTTGTTTGTTCCTGACTGCAGTAAGTGTGCTTCTTTGCTCTTTTTGATGGATTTCTCGATTCCTTATATAGATGCCTCTACGCAATCCTCATTGCTTGCGAAAACTTTTTTTTCTTCTTTTCTTGAAACGTATAGTCTGTCAACTTTATCTTTCGCATGTATAGATTCATGCCTATTCATTCAATTTCTGGTCCTCTGGTTCATTCATCTGAATTCCTCTCTTTTCTATTGTAAGAATGGTCTGGAGTATCTAAAATGGTGGGCTGGTGAGGTGTTTATTACTTTGATATTTTTTTGAAGCAGAGAGTAATTTCGAGGAGTTTACATATTCTTCTGGGGTCTTCTTTCCTTTTTTTATTCTTTTTTTTCATCTTTGTTTGTTGATGGTGTCCACTTTCAATACTTCCAAGTACTTTTTAGGGTCCTGATACTTTCCTGGTTTGGTATTTTTATTACTTCCGTTGTCACTCTTTTCTGACCTATCATTATCAACATGACACACTTCTGCCAAATTCCATGGAGCGATTATATATAATGATTATATTTATTCTACGTATTAATGTTGTTTGGTGATGTGTTTATCTGATAATTTCTTGATCATATCCAGGTCTTTCTTTATTATTGGCATTTTGCCACACTTTTTAAGTTTCTATTTCCAAGTCGTTCAATATACTTATTTTATTATGCTGTTTGACAGACATGCTATTATCTGTTGGCACTGGCATATCAATTAGAAGCTATATTTTTCTTTTCTAGTCCTTAACCATTATATCTGCTCTGTTGCTCTCGATTTTTCTATCAGTTTGGATGGCCAAGTCCTCGAGAACAGTAGCTTCATTAGCTTCTGTTATTGCTTTCTGATTGGTGTTGGGACCGTTTATCTGATTTCAAGATTTCAGAGTATTTGCATATTTTCCTATGAATATTATATCCTATTTTATCACCCCGTTATATATATATATATATAAAGTAAGTAAAGTTGGCGACTGTAATCAAGAGCGACCAGAAGGCTCCCTTTTCAATAGCTACTACACTGCGGTATAGGGGACGGCGCAACTCTTTTCTCTGGATTGCTCTACTTTACCCTTGATACGTACCTTATATTACTGAGTGTTCGGCAAGGAGGTATCAAGTACCATTTTTTAAGTTTTTGGTATGACGCAGCCTGGGATTGAACTCAGGTCTTCCGGACCATTGGCGAACACTGTACTCGCTAGGCCAATCAGCCGGTCAGGGTCGGCTAAAAAGTCATTGGGTGACCCTCATATTCTTATGAAATAAGGTTTACTTTTCAGCATTGTCTCCATTACAATCTATACAATTATTACATCGGTATTAAAATTCTTTGATCTCATTAAAGCGTTATCCATGGAACGTATGAAGTCATTGAATGAACTTTTTTGTCCGTTTATTTTCTCTTCCGGATGTACGGTCTAGTTCATAGTCATCAATTTCATTGTCCTTAGGACAACACTCATATCATCATCATCATCGTGCTGGTAGCAGGGATATCATTGACCCTCTCAGGTCTTCTGGACTACATCCTGTATCCTCACGTAGTTGCTGAATGTATGTTCGTGCTGGTCGTCCTGCTTTTGATCGGCCATGTGTGGGGGTCCATAAGAGTACATCCCTTATTAGTTCGTCCCTGCTTCTCCAGCAGTGTTCTGCATGTCTGGTTCGTCTCACTTGAATAGTTTTCGTGATAGGGGGCAGGTGGCCATACAGTTGGTGTCTTGTGGGGTGTTGCCGCCAGGACTAATTCAAGATAGCACGCAGCATTCTTGTGTAATTGCCGTCTAGCTTCTTCTCCAGCCGTTTTGTTAGAGTCCATGTAGTGCATCCATATAGCAGTATCGATGCGACCGCTGCCTGGAGGAAATTGCGTTTCATTTTATCGGTTAGGTCTGATTTCCATATAATCGATAGTCTATTGATAGCTGTCCATGCCTTCCTTAACCTCGTGTCGATGTCCTTTTCGGTTGATGCGACGCTGCTTCCTCGGTAAGTGAATTTGTCTACTAGTTTAAGAGGGATTCCGTCTAGAATGGAGATGTCACCCGTGACTTTACCAAGGCCTTCGATTCCATTCACAGAGGAAAGATAGAACAAATCCTACTAGCATATGGCCTACCTAAAAAAACCGTTGCAGCAATAACGATTCTCAATAGAAACACCAAAGTAAGAGTACGATCAATCCTCATATATTTAACAATATATATATCAAACAAATTAAACATAAATAAACTATTAAAACTGAAATATTTATTCATTTAAAATTTCATGATGAAAAATATTTTTTGTATAAGTTACTTCTGCAATAAATTTAGTGATTAGAGGGTAAAACATTTATCAGTTAAACTGTTAAGATATATAAACAGAATTTTCAAGAATATAAAATCTTGAGCGGTTGTTCATTAGTGTTGATATTTATTGACTGTCAGTGCTTTGCACCGTATCATGGGTATGACATTAAATTCCATCTCATAATTTGGGAGTTTGGGAAATGTGGAATATTGTTTCATTACTATTACCCTTACTTTCACTCTGAGCCAAAGTGGTAATCCCTGTTAGTGTCCAATCTAAGGATCACATGGTCATTTGTTTGGATTCCTTCTTTCTTTTTAGTTATTTGAAACGACATGGTTTTGTGCAAAATAGGAATACTTGATAAGTTTATTTGTTTATTTGTTTGTTTGTTTGGGTTTTATGGCTTATCAACCATGGTAGGTTATTTAATTCCAAATCTCTTTTTATGCAAATAAACAGTTTTATTTCACATAATTCAGTTCAGCATAAGTACACAGTTTAACTGTCAAAAACATTTCAATTTCAAGCGACTCAGTTTAGACAAGCAGTTCTATTTCAAACAATTCAATATATATATATATATATATATATATATATGTGTGTGTGTGTGTGTGTGTGTGTGTGTGTGTGTGTGTAAAGGAAGTTTTTCTAATGATTAGGTGGGTGGCCTTGTGGTGTAATCGTAAAATCCATGAACTGCGAAATCGTAATAAGCGAGTTCGAACACCAGTTGCGCTATTACGTTCAGTTTCGGACAAATATCCTTGGGAACGGTATGAACCCCCTTATCCTACCAGCCATGGGTTAAATACTACCACTACTTTTCTTCATGAAGAATGGCTTTGACATTAAATAACCTACAAAGGTTGATATGACATTAAACAAAGAAGCTAAAGCCAAGCCAAATAATCTATTGAAAACTATGAAAGCTTTTATCAACGGATTTTCACAATGCCTCATCCATGTTGCAGTTGGTCTGTTTGAAAGAATATTTAAAATAACAGCTAATTATTTCAACACATTAGCTCTTAATACAACTGATGGTACACTAAAATTCCAACAATTAAAAATGTGAACTTTATTCATATATTGACTTTTAAAACGTTTTTATTTCAAGTAGATAATAATGTTTACGTTTAAAATGATTATTAACTTTAATACACTTGTTTTTGAAACTAATATTTCTGTATTTTAATTTTAAACTGACTTTAACATAAGATAACATAACAAGCGTTGACATGCCATAAACCAATCAACAACTGGTAGTTTATATTTTTTTCTTAAAAATACTACGTACATTTTCTCTACGTATAGTTATGTATATCTAGCCAGTCTTTTGTGTATATTTATATTCCATCATGTATACACTATGTATTTGCTAGTGGTTATGTGATATGTCTCCATTTTTCTCTTTTTCTTTTGTACTTTTGGGAAATTATTGTGAAGATTCGTTGATAAAAGCTTTCATAGTTTTTAATAGATTATTTGAAAAACTTCCTTTACTCAAATCGGATTTACTTGACGCTCAACAGACATTATTGTCTGCTTCGAAGCCACTTCCCTGAAAAGGTCTACTCGAACAATGCATTTTAAATCTATTTTAGAGTCTAAACAATATTTGAAGTTAATCCAGTGAAAATCGTTCTTCGGAAGTATAATAAGGGTGGGGTTATTTTAAGTTACAATTACAGTCTTTTATACCAAGATATTATTTGTAATTTATAAGATTGTAGTCAACGATATTAGACGATATTAAAAAAAGAAATCGAAAGAAGAAAAAGGATAAATGAAAGAATACCTATTTTTATCGCATATTAGACAACCATGAATTCATGGGTTCCCCACCACACACAAACACACACACACACATAGGTAGATAGATAGATAGATAGAGAGAGAGAGAGAGAGAGAGAGAGAGAGATAGAGAGAGAGAGAGAGAGAGAGTTGCACAGTCGGTTGGGGCAGTAGAATACACCGATGGTATCTCTGCAGTGTTCTGGATATGACACTAAACAATCTGATGGTGAGGTTCCAGTAAGCATGGGGCTTTGGGGAAATCAGAGTACCCCTTCATCGCCATCGCTCCCAGGTCTACTCTGGTCCGGAGTGGTAGCACCTGATAGTGTCCTATGTATGGGTCTAATAGAACTAAACTGTTTGCTGATGCTAAACTGAATTGTATGAAATAGAACTATTTTGGCATTTAAACAATGTACTTATGCTAAACTGAATTGTTTGAAATGCAACTTTTTTGTATGCTAAACTGATAAGTTTGAAATAGAACTGTTTTGACATTTAAATGTGAGTAAGCAAAAACTATACTCCTACTCAGGTAATTTTTTAACAATTAAAACTAGTTGACTAAACTGAATAACTTGAAATAGAAATGTTTTTGAAAATTAAATTGTATAATTATGCTAAACGGAATTGTTTGAAATAGAACTGTTTATTTGTATAAAAATGGATTTGGCATTATATAACCTAGAAATTTTCATATGCCATTCACCGAAACAAACTAATATACAGAGAGGGAGAGAGAGAGAAAGAAAGAGAAAGAGAAAAACGGAGAGAGAGAGAGAGAGAGAGAGAGAGAGAGAGAGAGAGAGAGATAGTTTCTTCTGGGGAGTTTATCCTATAGTAGTAATGTGAATATCATGATAAGAGATATTTTCTTTTCCTTCAGGTTTTATCCTGCTCTGTTGACGGGCATTTGAGAAGATTTTGATTTAACAAACCTTTTTGAACAATTTTTCCAAATTTCCTTATCCAGGCGGATTTTAATGTCATGTCAACACGTGTATGGTTATTTTATGCCTAAATGTTTGAGAAATCCAACTCATTTCAAATCACAAAATAAAAGAAAACTATTAATCAATATGCAGACCTTTGGATGAATGAGTAGAGGGTTCGCCAATGGTCCGGCAGACCGAGGTTCAATCCCAGGTCGAGTAAATGGTACTTGATGCCGCTTTGCTTAACACTTAACATTAAAAGGTAAGGTTCAAGGCTAAAGTGGAGCAATCCAGGGAATGAATTAACGCCTTCCTCTACACCTCGGTGTAGTCGCTCTGGAAAAGGGAGCCTCTGGGTCACCATCTAATATGGTCGCCAACTTTACTTACCTATCAATATCAATTTTAAAACAGGTTTTACCTAGAAGATATTTTCATAGTGATTATGTATATAATACAGACAGCTCCAGTTCCTGAAAGCATGCTGCTACTTCATACTACACCTTTATCCACAGACCTTATCGTATATTGCTGCAAACTGTTTTCGTTGGAGCCCTTAGGGAAAATATTAGCATCGTAGGACATGTAATAGTTGACAAATGTTTAACCCCTAAACGAGGTTGTTTGCGTTTCACACCGTGTTGATGCACTTGGTACCATCTATTCTCCCGCATCTATGGGTAAATAGGTCAAACTGCATTCATTAGCCTTGATAAAGCATCCCTTCTGGTATCAAGGTACTCTGAATTACCTATTCTCTGTTTAAAATTAACCTTGGGTTGTATACTGCATGTTATGGAAGAGTTGGATAAATGCATATTAACTGGTGTACAATTTGTATAAATAATGAATATTCTTAACTGAAATGTCCATTATTTTCTATATTAGTAAAGTTGACGATCTTTGTCGAGGGCGACCAGAAGACTCCCTTTTCAATAGCTACTACATTGAGGTGTACAGAACGATGCTACTCCTTTTTTCTGGATTGCTCCATTTTACCCTTGATAGTGTTAAGAAAGGAGGTATCAAGTACCATTTTTAAAGTCTTTGGTATGAGGCGACCAAGGGTTGAACCCAAGTTTCCCGGACCATTGGCGAACCCTATATTATAAACCTTTATAATTAGACCTTGGATTGTGCAGTTTTGAAAAGTACGACAGAACATGAACCGCACAATTCTGTGTATTGTTGAAAAAAAACAACAAGAAAAATGCCTTTAAGAGTGCATTTTCTAATCCTACTGACCAATTTTGGGAAGAGTTTTACTGAACTATCAAAAATATCGACGTACTTGTTTAAAATATATATTTAAAAAGTTGTAATATATTGATAAAAACCTTTTTTCCATTGATTATTTTTTCACTTCTGAATTTCTGCGTTGAAGCTCTGCATGATTCATTGATGTTAGTCATATCGACTTGATAAAATTTCATCTCACTATGCATGTTTTGCCATGAGCTATAGAGATTAACTTTTGAAGCAAGTGTTCTCATTTGATGAAAGTCATGACGAGAAAGGCTAATGAACTCAGCCAATTACAGGTTTTTAAAATCTTGTGCCTTAGGCAGAGAGCTCCATTTCTATCTTGGAAATAATTGTTAAAATTCATTTGATAAAATCACATGATGGCTTTAAAATCTAATTAAAATTAATCTAAAATTTAATATGCACTCATAAATTATATTTAACATTTGATTTCTACTAATTACGTTTTGAAAATAGTTACAACTTTTGTAAAAGAACATTTAAGTAAATATACTTATCTCCCATAAGTAAACATATATTTTTTAAACAAAAGAAAATAATTTAATTCTAAACATAAGATACCAATATTTTAGCATTTCAGTGGAATATTATTAAATCAAAACCGATATTTTCTCGTGTTATTTATTCCTAGATTCAACAGGTTTAAAATTGAGAACCCAAAAATACAATTGTAGCATCGTAAAATATCATTTCACACACACACACACACACACACACACACACACACACACACACACAGACACACACACATTATATATATATATATATATATATATATATATATATATATATATAAAGACTGAGCATGTGTAAAATACAGCTTGGCAGACAATATGGGACGAGGTTAAAATCCCACGGTGCAGTCACAAATTGATGCACCGGAAGAGGGTGACTTGTGTACTACATGACAATTATTTCCGCTCGACAATGATCAAACATGTTATTCCAAAGAGTTGCATGTTCCGTTGGCCAGTTTTGGGAGCAGATTGCGTGGGTGAAGAGGCGTGTCCATATCTCCGCGTGGGAGTTTGATGGTAATACAAGGTCGACGATTTTGAACGGAAGACAGAGAAATTCCGCTGTTCATGCAAGCTTGTCCCGTCGTTACGCTGAAGTGTCCAGGCTTCATAGACGAATGATTCGAATACCTCTCCTGATTGCTCCTACTTCACACAAGCGTCCGTCGAGAAAATAAATATATTTTTTTATATATATTACGCGTTGTCGTTTGTTTGGCCAGACCGAAACGTAACATATGTTTTGGGACGGTTATTTATTCATATACTCAATTACAGATTTTCAGAATTTACTCCACTGATATTTTCATTAGCCGAAGCACCTTTGCTTTGTATAAACTATTTTGATATGGTAAAATTTGTGCTGTAATATTTCATTTTATGCTCTGCCTGTCACAATATTTTACCTTTAAGATCAACTCTCCGTTTATAAAAAAAAAAAAGTTACGCGAACCAATCTCTGATAATTTTGGATGGTGATGCGCTTGCACGATTTTGGGTTCTGTCAAAAAAAGAAAAAAAAAACGTTATCTACACCAGTAACCAAATAGTATTGAGAATATGCATACTAAGTCGACACATTGCACTTGTCGAGGACAGAGATCTAATCTCTATAGTTTTGATCGCTCGCACACACACACACACACACACACACACGCATATATATATATATATATATATATATAGGCTGCAAAAAATAGGTGAGCAGTCAAGAAAGATTTCTTCAGATAATGACTCGAGAGTCAGGCATGGATTTGGGTCAATGACACCGTTACCCAGAGCAACATTTCAAAAAATTTCTGCCTCTCTGTCACAACGTATTAAAATTATAACAAGGTGCATATCAGCCTTATCTACAACTTTTCAGCAGCTTACTGTTAATTCATTGATGTAAAATCTTAACCAACTGACTAATGATATCACGTGAATATACTGAACAAGATTTGATTTTCAGTGAAATCCACAAGCGAAATTAGTATACAAGATTTCAATGATAATAATAACTATATATATATATATATATATATATATATATATATATATATATATACCAGTAGAAGCATTAATCTTCGCCAGATTATCCAAATGTTGCTCGAAATTAAACTAAGTTATGAAAGGAATAGGGAATATTATATTGTTGTTGTATCAACCTTATTCTCCTTGTCATCCATTACCCTACGGAGAGTAATTTTTGCTTGAAACTTAAATGGCTTAATTAAATGCCAAAATTCCGACTAATGGGTACATAAGAAACCGCTTGTAACGGTTAAACACGACGTGAACTTACCAGTGAGAGAGAGATTATCAGCGTTGGATGTGAATAGGGCATTTTTTGGAAAAATTTAATCAAAGATCAAAGTGTGTATGAATTTCTAGAGGACATTCTTGATTCTAGTCCAAGCACCCAACGCACGCTGCTAATTTGAAAGCAAACTAAAATGGATTGGTAAAGTCTATTTTCAAACTGATCCTCAAATGAAGATATCTGCATAGGAGTTATCCTTTATTTTCAATAAAATTATAGTTAATTAGGTATTTGTTCATTTAAACTGTAGAATTTCCTCAGGTTGACTTACTCCGTGTAATTATGTGAGTATTTATAAAACAAAGTACAATGGACAATTCTGAGTACAGTTAAGAAAAAAGTATATACAACTTTGTCTTAAACAGAACAAAATTATTCTGAATAGCCGACGATTTTTCCAAGTGTTATTTTTTGAATATGTACAATGGGCCCCTGAAGGAGCTTTCAAATATACGATTAAAGCTGCTCAAAGGGGAAACTAATGATCAAAATATTAAACGTAAAGATACCAGCCCGTATGAATATATATATATATATATATATATATATATATATATATATATATATATATATATATGAATATTCTTCTCTCAGCCCCACAAAATATATCTCTTGTATGCATCGATATCTCCCCCAAGTCATATTTTTCTGAAAGATGAATAGAGAGAAAGACAAGCCAGGATGGCGGTTGGCCGTTCTTGTTTGGTTGACCTGTCACTGCTCTGATATCAGATCAAGCGCTGAGTTTGAGGAATGGAAATATTAAAAGGATTTCCGCCCCTTTCGCTTCGTCACCTCCCACCCCAATTGCTTCTTCCAAATCTAGGATCATTGATCAAATCGAATGGTATCGGCTTCATGGTTGATTCTACGTTTTAACTGACAGCAAAGATTTGTCATTTGCAGGCTGCTGCGACCGATTTTATCACAAAATATCAGTTTGTTTTGTTTTGTTTTGTTGTTGTTGTTTTTTTTAAATTGATGCACATAAAGACAGAGAATGATACACACATGAACAAATCCTGTGTCAACAAAAAAGGGTGGATATGTATTGTAAAATGAAAGAAACTTTTTAAAATTATCTAATCAAATCGGTATTTACAAAGACAGAGATGATCAATGAATAAAACGTGGATTTTCTTGGAAACACACGGTGAATTAGGAAAAAAATTATTAGATCATAGTTATATTTACCAAGTCAGAAAAAACAGCATATTAAAAGTTGATTGTGCGTTTAAAAAGTATCGAGACTGAAGCTAATATGACAAAGACAAAAATAAACAATGCATTAAACGTTTTCTTTAAAATGTGAGGCGTGTTCAAAAAGTATCAAGCTGTATTTACCAAGACAGAAAGAAATAATGAATAAAATTTTGATTTTCTTCAAAATATGAAGTGTGTTCAAAAGTTATTTGAGACTGAATGTAAACTTACCAATAATCACTGCATACAAGACGTCTTAGTATTCAACACGTATTCCACGAAAAGTCCTACGATTATTATTATTATTATTATTATTATTATTATTATTATTATTATTATTATTATTATTATTATTTACTCATCAGAGGTTTTCAAATCAGTTTTAGCTGATAGTCGTTCACTGGAGTTTGAGTGACAGCAAGTCTCCTCAAGTCTCCAGGACTCTTCTAAGTATTCTGGCCGTTCTCAATAATGCTGTAGTTTTGATGGTCTCCGCTCGTCCTCCAACTACCATGTCCTCCTATCCCTTTAATAATCCTTTAGTTACTGTACAAAAGCACCAATCACAATTGGTAAAAATGTCACCTTCACGTTCCATAGTTTTTTTCAATTCCCTAGCAAGGTTATTATTTTACAACATTTCGAGTTTTCTCACTAGCGTTGGCCTATGTTTTCTCATTGGACTTTGAGTGACAACAAATCTCCTCCAGTCTCAAGAACTATTTTCAGTATTCTGACCGATCTAAATAATGCTGTATTTGGATGGTCTCCACTCGTCCTCTTATTTCCAAGTCCCCCCTGTCCCTGTACCAATCCTTTGTTGGCTGTACCGAGAGCATCGATTATAATTTGTATAACCGTCACTTTCATGTTCCACGGTTTTTTTAAGGTCCAGGTATTATTATTATTATTATTATTATTATTATTATATATGTCTTTTGTTATGATATAAAACGATGCGGATACATTACTTTATTGCCCTTCACTTCATTAGATATTACCGTGGAGAATATTTTTTATATCAAATCACTAGAAAACTAGGTCTTGTGAATATGAAGAATATTGTTCTTGAACAATCCTGTAATTCGTTAAAAACCACTGAACAAAGAAAACAGAGGATTGGCAAATATTCATCAAGACAGCAATCTAAAAGTCTAGAGTTCTCCATATTATAATATATCCTGTTTATTCAAGTAATATTCAATTTTTAGTTTTTAAAATAAAGAACATGACTCGATACGTAAAAATATGTCCCATATGAGGAAACTTTCTCATACAACTTAGAGTTAAATATCAGAGAGTACACGTCCTCCAACTCTCACGCTCTTTCTCTCTCCGTATTCTCCCTTTCTTTCACTCTCTATACACACAAACACACTTTCACTTACACACACATATATAAACACACACACACACACACACACACATATATATATATATATATGAGTGTGTGTGTGTGTGTGTGTGTGTGTGTGTGTGTGTGTGTGTGTGTGTGGAATATTTACTATGACAAAAGTATCGTACACCAACTGGATACCTTGTTTTAAAGATCTAGGTTAACTATCGCCATCATACAAAAAAGATAGGCTGTAAGCATTTCCTTTTAGTCTCGCTGAATCTTATATTTTAGAATTATTGTGTATCAAGATTGGATCCGAAAGAAATAATGGTTAAGAAAGTATACGTACACTGCATAAAATATTAAATATTAAAATAAGTATATTTTGTGTGTTTTTATATACATCTATCTATCTATATAAAAAGGGACATTATCTCTGACTAAGCTTCTAATCAAGATCTAGCAAGTTTGATAATCTAGTTTGGCTGAAATTTATTTGACATCTGATTCAGATATGGGAGTATTGTTTTCCAAACCATTACCCACACATCCAATTTGCTTAAGATTGCTATAAAACCGTCGGTTTTAATCTCTGTGTGGCAACAAACTCAAGTAAAGCTATATAATTATACTGAGGTAGGAAATGAATTATATATGTCATTAGTCTGGGTGCCGACTGCTGTCTTCCGTCGGCTTATTTGGTCTGCTGATGCTTTGGTAGCTACTGGGATCTCTTGTGGAAGGTTTCATTAGCTGTTTTTTTTTATTGTAAACTAGTATATTTAGTATGTGCGAAGTAGAAATTTTGGTCTTTTATTAATATTAGTGGAAACGCTTTTTTTGAATGATATAGTTTGTACGCAACTACGTACACACGGGTTTGCTTTTCCCTCAAAAATTGATGGCGTGATATCTGTAAATTCTGTTCTATATTTTTAGACTCGATGCCTTTGATTTTTTTTTTTTTTTTTTTTTTTTTTTTGGGTTTTTTTTGGCGGGGGTTCATGCATCGAATTTATTCATTTTATAAATAGTACGACAGCTTCTTTCCAAAGAAAAGAAAGTCGATCTAAAATTAAGTTCAATTCTTTTATATTTTTAAAACAATCAATCCCATTACTTTCCAGGCCTTGCTTTGAAGAAGCTGTACCAGATATCGACAATGACGAAACGAGAAACGTTTGAGCAAATGAATTTGTTTGCTTTGTACCAAAGGTTGACAATGACTTCATAGAGGCGTAAACAAAGAAACTATTGATTAAAAGATTCCCGCTAGGAAATGGCTGATGCATTCTCGAGAGGCTGGAGAGA
The DNA here is from genome assembly GCA_963585895.1 of Sepioteuthis lessoniana. Classification (NCBI taxonomy): domain Eukaryota; kingdom Metazoa; phylum Mollusca; class Cephalopoda; order Myopsida; family Loliginidae; genus Sepioteuthis; species Sepioteuthis lessoniana. Next base: position 289,465 of record CAUZXS010006742.1, on the reverse strand, counting down.
AATCCATTAATAAAGATATCCCTGAGAATGAATGCAATCAAGTAATTAAGAAAACGGAATATAAAATCTCGAGGGAGTGTAAAGTTCTCTGTATAAAAGCAGCAATAAACAAACAATGAGTAATAGGATCACGTGTCATTAACGACAAGGAAACATCGTCAGTAGTAACTTAAAATCATTCTATTTCCTCCCTGCCACTTACGCGTTATTTCTATAACTTTAAGTAGTGCAAAAAACGATTTATTTTATCGTAGAGAGAAGGTCAACTGTCTGTCATCATAATGTTGAGGTGAATCATTCAACTCTTAAATCGATGGAACCAGCTGATGATCATTTTTCTTTAATAATAGTTTCCCAACAGTTTTCCTTAATTTCGAACTTGATATATCTCTCATATGTTCCGTAACAACGTTTGCTCATAAGAAGGCTAGATAAGTGGCATTCTTGGACAGGAAAAGCCTGACAGAGCCCATCCCTCTCCAGGGTAGTGCTGATTTGAATTCAGTTTTTCTTCTAGACCAGTTAAAGGGCCCAACTGCTCGACTATTTACTGAGGTGAAAATATTTGGATTCACTCTTTTTCCAAGTGTATAAGCGTCATGTGAGACGCAAGCAGCTTCTTTCAAGATTTGAATTCAGGTAGCCGAATCTATTTCATACGCCAATAACCGTTACAGCAGGAGTGCTTCCTTATAAAACGAGCGCCTCTAATATTTACAGATTTTGATTTAGCACAAATATATATATATATCTTAAAGTTATGTCAAATTTATGGAACATAGGCAGAACCAAAAATAGAAATACTGCATCCGATGGTGAGACCTCAGTTCTGGAACATTGGGGAGTCTACATTATTCCTTTATTGACTTAATATCGCGGTTCATTCTAACTGGAGTGGTTGTATCTTATATGGCCCTATCTAGGTGCCAAATAGACCTGTTAGAAAAGCGTACGTTTTATTACATGGGGATACTTGATAACATATGACAGAGTAAAATTACTTTATTCCTTGAAACTATTTTTGTAAGGATGTTATTAGTTACTTGAAACCATACTGCTGTGAAAACAAATGGTTATTATTTAATAGGAATAGGTATTTTAAACCGTATAATTATGTTTAAACTATTAGTACTAGTTAGCATTACTTGATATATTATAACGGCAAACAAGATTATAGAACAAATAAAGCGATTTTAACAACTAATTGCAATATAAAGTTTAAGAATAGTTATCATTGTAATCATTTACAAATTAATCAATTTTCAACATTAAATCACTCATGAAAGTTTTGATATACCGTTCGGCAAATAAACAACACTAAAGAAGGAAATAACAGTATGCATTTTTTTACAAACAGTGCATAAGCTGGTGATATCACTCACTGCGTTAAACTTGCTCCCTTGATGAAACCTTATGCCCAACATGTATATTAAATACTTTTTTCACAAAAAAATGTAGAATTAAGAATTATACCAAGTTTATTAAATAGTTGTAGCAATAGAGTGTTTTTCAAAGATTTCAGAGTACCAAGATTAAGGCAATGCCAAAATTTTCGATGTCAATTTTAGGGTAGTTAGCCATCCCTGTGTGAATGCTTTGGGAAACAAAAATTACCTAATTACATTCTCCACCTAAGACATTCTTGTTATAAGCTAAAGTTTATTACCCGTAAATACTAAATAAGCAAACATCTTTGATATAGTTTAAAATCTCGTATCATACTTCCAGGGACATTTAAAGAAATATTTAAGTAATTTTTTCGAAAAAAAAATCAAAAGCAAAACAGCCTTTCTCGAAACAAAATGTTGTTAGGTTTAATGTTCTTAAAAATTGATTCCGAATCGTACCACGAGGCACATGGCAAAAAAATAAAAACGTTGATTGGAATTTCTACTTGGTGGTTAACTGGTGCTTGATCCTTCGTTCCAGGTTAAGATGAATTAAAAATCACATGACCATAACAAAATGACTGAAGAGGTAAATTAACTCATATGACATAGTCCAAGGAAGTGACAAAGGAAAGATAACAGTTCACAACACGGGTTTTGATTAAAAAATACCTGAAAATTACCACCTACAACAAAAACTGGACGTATTATGGCTGAAATGTAATGTATATATAAGCCAAGAGGAGGAAAATAGTCTGAGACATGTAAATAGCTACGCCTCATTTATTTATCATATATATGTAAATAAGCGACATCATGTGTAATAATTGCATAGACAGGAGGGGGATGTCCTTGTGATGTAATTGCTAAAACAATGAAATGCGGAATCATAGTATATGTAGTTCGAACTCCAGTCGTACGATTACGTTCCCTTTCAGACAAATACCGTTGGGAGAGGTATGAACGCCCATATCCTCCAAGCAATGGGTTAAATAGTACCACGTCTGTTCTTCTAGAAGAACAGCTTTAGCATTTTATAACCTACAAATTTTGATATACCATTAAACAAAGAAACCAAACCACGCGAATGCATATGCACATGTGACTTTTGAAATGAAAGACGTAAATGTAAGGTTGACATTTTCACGATTACCGGGAGATAATATTTTTTTTCTTTCGTGAATTCAAGGAAACGATCACTTCCACCCACTTTTTTTTAGATTAAAAATTAAAGTCTCCAATGTAATTCACTCGTAATGATAATAGTCTTAAAACTGAAACTGAATCTCTTTTAATAACAACACAAAAAATACCATAAAAATTATTTACATTAAATTAAAAAATATTCAAACGCTGGAAAGCAGCTTATGTACGTTATGTTTTCGTAGAATATAGACGCATAAAATACTATGGGACATAGAAATACTAATGGATCACTGAATCCCAAACGGAAGACAAAATCTCGTGTTTATTGATAAAGAAAAGAACCTGTCCTCTTCTGGATTTTGCCAGAGAAAATAAAAGAAAGCGAAAATAATCCACAAACACGAGAAGCTTACTTGAAAGCTGAAAAGCTATGGAATATGAAAACGACGGTGATACTAAATGTAGTTAGTGCCCATAGAACGGCCTCCAAAGTTTTGAGAGAAGAGAGCGGAGGAACTGATGATCAGATGTAGGATCACCAGACCACATCACTGTTACAATCAGCTAAAATTCGTACAAATGTCTTGGAGATCTGGAAACTTCATAACTTTCAGACTTCAATGAAAACGACCGGAGAGAACAGAGGTGAAAACTCGCAAGGAACGGAATTCAAAAATGCCTATTGATTTCTGACAAAAAAGTATTGTGGAGTCAAAAAATAAATGCATTTATAACTACATAAGAAAATAAAAAGCTGACATTAATAAAATCTCATGTATCCAATAAATCCATTTTTACACACCATAAAAAAATATACATAAAGTTAAATGTAAAGTTAAATAAAAAAAAAGAATTAAATTTCACTCGTGATGGGAAACTGACAGGTGTGATTTATACTTTTCCATAAAAAAAATTAATATACAACGAGGTCTATCTTAGATATTGATCACTATTACAAAAAAGTTTATCAGACAACCGAAAGCTGTCTATTATATGTTCTAACACACACACACAAACACACACACACACATATAAATATATATATATATATATGTGTGTGTGTGTGTGTGTGTGTGTATATACATATATATATATATATATATATATATATATATATATATATATATATATATATATATATATCTAACAGCGGCAAGAGGAACATGAACAATATTACTTATTTTTAATATGTCTCTTGTAGTTTTGGACTAAGGCTACCAACAGGTAAATTCAATATATTTCCAATTCTTTTCTTCGTAATAATAGCTGTCAGAAAAATGTTTATTCAAAAGATTTATGCAAAAAAAAACTTGAACGTACCCATCAATATTGAATTGAAGATAAGTTTACTAAAACAGAAATGAAAAATGAATGAAACTATTATTTTCTTTAAAATTGTCTACTAGACTTTCAATATAGTAATTCCAACAAGTTTTCTATTAGTCAAATCATCTCTGAATGTTCATATCTAAGTTTTTACGATGGTTCACCGTTGCATTCTTCTCATATCTTTCACCTTCTTAAATCTTTAACCTTTAACATGAACTTTGTTATAGTCAAGGGGAGGTTCAAATGATAACACGACTCGGAAATGAGTGATAAGAAATATATTGAAAGAAAATAATACATACATAAATGTTAGCAGGGAGAAACCCCTCAGCTTAACACAATCACGAATATTACCGTTCTTGGTGACGGCTCGCCGAGACTGCTCCGAGACGCCTCAGAAGAGAGCTTAGTCGGTATATGTCACCTGAGGGCATCTGTAGTCCATCTGTAGGAGATACACCCCTACAAACTTTTAGTTCAATAAAACAAGAAAAAGTCAGAAAAAAACTTGCTCTGGTGAGTGTGAAGAAGACAGCACTTGTACAATCCTGTATTTTAGAAAAGAGTGCTGTCAAAAGATTATCGAGACTGGATTCATATATTATTTCAAGTAGACTCATGTCGTCAAGAGTGTTGTCTAGACATCTAGAAATCCCCATTTATTGTATAATTTGTTCATTTGTAAACACATATTCATTGAAATTTTAAAAAGATAATCTAAAAACTGCTTTTTCATCACATCCCAAGTATGCATACCGGTAAACATGAGTAGAAAAGCACATCATATCGATTTTTTCTTAAAGCGATAGTGTTAAAACAATTTAATTTATTAAATAGGTTAATTTTCTGTCTATTTTGCAACTGAATGGTACAGCTGTCAGAGCGACACGATTTTTTTAATCAACTAAATTCTCGATAATATAGAAATAACAATAAACTATAGATTTCTTTACTCCTTCTCAAACAGAAGAATCGATATTGCCACGGATATCTGTTCACATGTAAACCCAATAGTTTTACGCCTCGTCTATCATATAGTACTAAAATGGTACCTGATTGGCTTTCGAACGGTTTTTGATAACAAATCTTGGGGAAAAAAGCGAATGCTTCATAAATATCGTGAAATCTTTTTGATTTTTTTTTATTGTTGCTTATCTGAATAAATATTGTGCTCACACAGTCAGATTTTTGGTTGGTTGGTTGGTTGGTTGGTTGGTTGGTTTTATGGCATGTCAACTGTGCCGAAAGTCAATTTAACAAACGTGGTCTTCAGTTATATGTAGAAAATTATACTTTCGTAATCATTTTAAACCGTTAAACACACTACATTTAGTTTCAATGTCCATATTTTAAGAACAAGTCATTTTAAAAAGGAAAACATTCCATGTTGCTGTATCAAAGCTTGTGGGGCAAATGTATTAAAGTTCTCTGTTATTTTAAACTGGTAAATACATCCAAATTAGTTTTAATATCCATGTTTTAACAGAAAATGTTTTCATTATGAGCGGGTATTCACTTTCAAATTAGTTGCAATACCAATGATTAAATAAATAATGTACGAGGTGCATACGATAAGTTTCCAGTAAAATTGTCGGAGACTCTTGAAAATTCAGTATGTTATTGCTATACATATTATAAGATGACTGAGCGATTTTTATTATTTCAGGTTCAAATGAACAGCTACAGCAGCAATTGGATTGTCACAGATGGTGAATTTTAAAAATGCAATCTGACACTTTAGAAGAACGATATACAATAAAATTCTGTTTTAAATTTGGAAAAAATGCCACAGAAACGTATGGAATGTTTGAGACTGCTTTTCGACCATTTTGCATGAATCGAGTGGCATGAGAGATTGCATGAATCGAGTGGCATAAAAGATTCATGGAAGGCAGGGGTTCTGTGAAGCATGAATCGAGCATCAGTTTTTGAGTGGCATAAGAGATTCATGGAAGGCAGGGGGCCTGTGAAGGATGATGAGAGGTATGGGAGGAGTAAGGAAATCCATACAACTGAGTTGATTGGCCAAAGGATTAGGGTTAGAGTTACAATGTTGAGGTTTAAGGGAGTTCAGGAAGAGATTCCGTCGGAAGAGGCCAGCACTCTTCAAATAGGGTCAGTGGCATTTCCAGCAGGATAATACACCAGTCCATAATTCCATCCTTGTCACAGACTATTTAACCAAGATGAGCATCAAGACAGTTCCTCAGCCTCCATAAAGTCCAGACCTTGCTTCCTGTGACTTTTGGTTATCCCCTAAGCTCAGAGGCTATCGTTATGAGACAAGTGAGGAGATGAAAGAGGCTGTGACGAAGGTCATTGACACGTTCACATCAGAATACTTCCATGGAGCCTCCCAGAAGTTGTTGGGAGTGCATTGCAGCCGGAGAAGATTTCTTCGAAGGGGACTAGAGTTTCACGTGTGCACTATCAATAAAAGTGCCCATACGATAAAAGTCTGGAAACTCGTCGTATGCACCTCGTATTTATAAAGTTCACAATCATTTAAAACGTTATCTCAATGAGATCTATTTGAACCCTAATAGGTACTTCTGTTTCGAGTCAGAGTCGTTCTAACAGTAATGGCAATGTATGGGTAAATTCCCGCAGCCGAAAGCACAAGAACTGAAACCCCACCGTCGAATTCAGTTTAATACTAAACTAATACCCAGAAGTTTAATAGTTAATCAATATTATTATCAATAGTTTTATACGAAACTAATACCCAGAATTTGAATACTAAACTAATATCCAGAAGTTTAATACTATACTATTACCTAGAAGTTTGTTGCCCCGTCAGCTGTGGCTATAGAATACACCAACTGCACCACTGTAGAGGGGTAAGAGCACCCAATGAGTGTCCTGATAATGATGCAAACGATCAGATAATGAGGTTTCAGTGATGCTAGGGCTTAAGGGAACACGGAGCACTCCTTCATTGCCATTTCTCCCAGGTCTACACTGGTCAGGAATGGTAGCACCTGATAGGGTCCTATCTGTGGGTTAAATAGAACTAAACAGCATACTTATGCTAAACTGAATTGTTTGAATTAGAACTTGTTGACTAAACTGAATAGCTTGCCATAGAAATATTTTTGACAATTAAACTGTACTTATGCTAAACTGAATTGTTTAAAATAGAACAGATTATTTGTATGAGAAAGGATTTGGCATTAAATAACCAACAAAGGTTGATATGCCAAAAAGCTCAAACAACCAACCAGCCCACCAGAAGTTTAATACTAAACCAATACCCAAGAGTTTAATACTAAACCAATACCCAGGTGTCTAACACTAAACTAATACCCAGTAGTTTAATATGAAACCAATACCTAAAAGTTAAATACTAAACTAATACGAAGAAGTTTGAAAATTGGAGTTGAACCTGTAGTAATATAGATCTACAGTATCATACTCTTTCCTCTTATCAAACGTGCTTCGTTAGAAATAGCAATGGTTGGAATATTACCTGAAGCTTTCCTGCAAATCACTGTATTCATTGCCGAGGGAAGAAACGTCTTGTGAATCCATTTAAGAACCGCTAAGCATATCAAATTATTTGGGGATTTTAATCTAGAAAATGTCAAAAACATTGAAATGGGAAACCACACAATAGATCGGAATTTTTTCCAATCTTCTTTTTTTTTTTTGGCTTTAACTTCAGTTTGATTTAAGCATTTCCAGCTGACGGAAATTCGGTCATCTCACAGTTGGATGTAAATATTTTAGTCACAGAAGAATCGTTGCCGACTTACTTGTCAATACACGCAGAGTTGCTCCAAAAGTAATGCTGCTTATATATTGCCATGAAAACTACGATAGGTTCATAAGAGCACTTATCTCTAGTCATCATCGTAGAAAATCGAATTAGCGGCCTGAGTTCAAATCCAAGACAAGAAGTTTGTATTTTATTTCATTCTAATGTCCTTGGTGAAGGCATGAAACCATATCTTATCCCCCAGTTATAGGTAAAAAAATAGAGCAAACTGCGTTCTTAACTTTGGTAAGAAAATCAGTCTAACTCTGAAATGAAGCCAAATATACTTCCTTTAAAAATTGACCTTGTGTCCTACCCCGTCTATGGTGATGGGGTTGATAAATACATACAACAGATACAGAGAGTACAACATTTTTCCACAGTGTCAATAACGGCGTTGTTTTGGGGAAATTGATTTTCGCTTAGTTCAATAGGCTCTAACGTCAAAAAGTAGGAGTCTTTGATGCGACAGCTCAACAATCTACTCTAATGCTCCCAACATCTGATTCTGACATTGTAGGAGACTAGAGTAATATTTAAAACATCCAAACCACAGCACAGTAAAAACTTAGAAGAGTCGTGGATATTTGAGTAGAAGTGCTATTACTTGTAAAAAAAAAAAAAAAGAACACTAGTTGTAATTACTGAGAAACATTCACAATAGTACATTATGCTCGATATGACCTCGACATTGCTATGCAGATAAACCTAAAGCATAAAACTAAAGCACCATCAATAGCCACCTAAAATAGTGTCATAAATTAATTATGTTTAAGCTGGAATAGATAAGACTCCAGAGATGGGCTATTTGGTGGTATAAATCTTTTGAGGACTGAATAATAATACTGTAAAATTTTATAAATGAAATATTTGTTAAAAATAATAATGGAAGAATTATTTAGTAACTAAGTTAAAAATATTTAGGTTTGGCTTTGTATTATTGCATATCAACCATTGTTGGTTATTTTATTCCAAATCTTGTTTTTTTATATAAGTAAAATATATGATTTCAAAACACATTTTAAAATATACACAGTTAAATAAACAAACAGTCCTATATTTAATAATTCAATTTAGCATAAGTCTGCAAATTTATACGGTTCCAACTATTGCGATGTATAACTAACACTTTAATTAAACATCAGTTATTTGTTTACGCATAATAAATCAAAAACAGTTCTATTTCAAACCATTCAATTTAGCATCTAATTTGTTTGCACTCGGTTTAAATGTAAAACTGTTCTATTTGACACATAGACAGGCCCCTATCATGTGCTACCGCTCCGGGCCAGAGTGGAGCGATGGCAATGAAAGGGCAGTCCGTATTCCGCCAATCTGGTTCTAAGCTGCCATTAAAGAAACTAAACATCCGATTAAGAAGCTGTTTAGTGTGATGCCACCATTTCATTTTAATTACCTCTAGATCCACTCAAACCAGGCGTTGTAGTAACTCTTAGAGTACCGTCTATGGGTCAAATTGATCTGTTTGAGAAAATGTTTAAACACCTCTCATCTACATTGATATATTAGCTTTTAAATCATTGATATCGTAACAACACACTGTTTACCTGATTAAAACGAGCTTGAACTATATTTAACTGTTAACAAATTATCAATATTTTACCGGAATACTCGAAACTAAGCAATTGCATACAAATTAATTTTATTAGAGAAGAATAAATAGTCATATAAATGCGTATAGATTATTCGCTCCTGATAGAAAAAGTTAATAAAAGAGATATAATTTTTAGCAAATTATTATAAAATGGGATGTTTGAAAGAATCTAACTGCATAGTATATGCATGGAAATTGTTACTTGAAGTTGTAATTGGTTACAAATGATAATAATTAAATATGTATAGTTACGTGGGACAATATAAAGTGTTGAAAAAAGACTGACTTGTTTGCTTACCTTAAACTGGGTGAACAGTAAACAAATCAACCAACCAACCAACCAATCAACCAACCACTGTATTTAGAAATTAGCAACATGAAATAGAGTTTTTTTTTTCTAGTCTTTTGGACAGTTTAGTTCAGGAAACCATTGTGTAACATTTTCCAAATTTCCATTTTTAGTCAGCTTCTCTTGCAATGTGTCAAAATTAATTTTAAGTCATAACTTCCGTTGAGATCACTGAAAAGCTATCAATAGTTGGCTTGAAAGTTTCTTTATTCCATTCTTTACATTCACATGTTATACTGGTAATTCCCTTGCGGTTCTCAATTTATAATTTATTTTTAGTTTTTAGAACTGTAGTCACCACTCGACGATCGCTAAATAATTAATAAAAGGTTTAGTTAACAAAAATAACAAAGTCCGCTTTTGAAAAATAGTCAAGTCAGTTTTTAAGAACGAATGGGTCTGATCATACAAGTCCTTTCCCCGTTGAGAGAAGTAATACGATTCAGAGACCTGACACCTCTTATCTTGGCAGTCAGTCGACACAAGTTTTCACGAAGCCAAGTCGCTTAGCAGTGTTAACTGCTAAGCGACTTAGCTTCGTGAAAAGTATGACTATCAATTCTCTCTCGGTAGTCTTCTGTTTCTAATTCATTGTTCTCTCTTCTCTTACTCAGAAAGTCTTGTGCAAGGCTTAAGTTGTGGAACGTATAGGGTATACAGCTGACTGCTACCAGTCTGGCTTCTCTTTCCCTTCTGACTGGCCTTGAGAAAAGTTTGGTTTATGTAGATATTTTCTTATTTTTAAGTGGGCGTATCAACGATTTTCATCTTAATTAGATTTCAGTATTCATGATTGCTTATCTCTCACTTCAACGGATGACTCTGTGACCGTTATTCAAAGGGATCGAGTTTTCTCCGACTTCAACGTGCCAGCCACTGTGCCTCTCTTCCTGCAGTGGGCCCTCCTCTCACTCACGTGACCAACACGCCATGTCAAGCAAATAACTCGGTCTTCTGAAAAAAGTAATTCCATATTTTTTGTTTTTCTGCCCAGCCAAAAATTAAACAATATTTCTGGCTTCTCCATTTTTAACAAAAGAGTTCTATTTCAAGCAATTCAGTTTAGTATACGAATAATGTTTAGTTTACACACAGCTGAATGTTAAAACAGTTATATTTGAAACGAATCAGTTGATCATAAGTTTGCAGTTTAGATATCAAAAATTTTCTATTCCAAGCAATTCAGTTCAGGATTAGTATAGTTCTTTGTTTTCACGCAGTTAAATTTAAAAACTGTTCTGTTTCAAACAATTCAGTTTTGCATAAGTTCTATTTGACCCATTGATGGGATCATTTCAAATAACCTACTCCGGACCAGAGTGGACCTGGAAGCGATGGCAGTAAAGGGGTACTCCGCATTCCCCAAAGCTCCGGCATTACTGAAACTTAACTATCAGATTATTTAGTGTCATATCAAGAGCACTCGAAGGGGGAGTCGGTGTATTCTACAACCCAAGCCGATTGGGTCACCTGTTATCTGTCATTCATCTTCTTTACCCTATTCCTGTGTAATTGCTCTTTATTACACATGAATAGGGTAAAGAAGATGAATGACTGAAAATCGGGCAACTTTTTCAAGATTCAAAACAACAAGCGAAAGGCTTCCTGACCAAACTAGAATGATATAAAAGAAATGGGTATTTTCTGACTATGCGATACTTGAAATATGTCGATAAATAAACAGACATGATTCGATGGAAATATGTAGACAAATAAATTGCGAAGATTCACTAACCCGGAGTGAATAGTAGGTACTGAAAAACAAGAACCCCCAACTCAATTACACAACAGATTTCTGATAACCGAAAAAAAGCAGACCCCTGCTACCTAAGACAAATATTAAAATAATTGCAGAGTGAATAAAGAAAATCACGACCGAATATAAGACTAAATTACCATCCCTCGAAAAAAGTTATGGTAAAAACAGAAAAGGCAAGCAAATTATTATCACAACAGGTTACATCATTGAACTAAACGAGCTAATTTATGCAGGAGCAAAATTATTCTATGATAAAAACACAAACCTGGATGGGAGATTAGACTAATAAAAGAACAACAAGCAAGTCTGACAATGCGATTTGATGAGATAAAGGAAAAGATATAAGTGAAACAAGGTAGACATAAAGATATTGAGGCAGTGTCAAGCAATATAAAATAAAACAGTATATTCCAAAATTACGAAATAAGTTGGTGGAGAATGCACGATTACAAAATAACAACTTGACACAAAGGACGGAAATTGATTTTGGAGTTAAAATATGGGAACAGAAAGAATATAACAGAAGAGCTGAATGGAAAATAATTTTGGAAAAGAAATACAAAAGATCAAAGAACGTCCTGACGGAGAAACACATTGAATCTCTTGAAGTAAGAGTAAAAAGATACCGAATTTTAAAAAGTCAGGCTATGATGATATACGTAGATTATGGTTTAAAAATTTCACGTCCCTCTATGATTTTCTAGCTTTTCAATTGAGAAGATTGCTAGGAGAAGTAAATATACCCGGACAGATGATAAAGTGGGAAACTGCCGGGATCCAGAACCCACCCCCGAAAACGTACTATCCCTAACAACTATAGACCCATAACTTGTTCATCTTGAAAACCTTACACACAGTTTAGAGGGGTGAGGTGTGAGATACATAACAACGCTATGGTATACATCCTCAGAGATGTATCGCAAAAAGTCCTTAGAGGTTTTGCTTTTTCAACATCCAACCACATTGGGTTGATCAGACCTCGACATACACACCACGAACCTGCGACGCCTACTGCCATTTTGGACTTCAAAAATAAACGCAATAAACCTCAAACTATTTAAGGACAACTGATCAATCAGAAATAGATGTTGAAATATCTGCTTGCATATAAGTCGAGTTGTAATCGTTCTCAGTTTCTCCTGAAAAAAGAAACTGAACGATTACTATATTATATAGTACATGATGAATATATTACTTGCTTGTACGCTGCGTACTTTTTACAAAGAAAAAAAGAATGACACGAAGGAATAAGATGATCCAATGAAGTTTAAATTAACATGTTCTCTAAAAGGTCAAAACAAGGCAGAAAAATGTAACCGCAACATTGACTGATTACAACAAATGATATGGTTGCGTAAACTTGGATAATAGAATGTCGAAAAATATTCAAAACATCCGATTAAGTCAGTGACTTAAGACTAAAGAAAAATTGGACAGTGTAATTAGCAGAGGTCAAAATCCAAAAAGGCATCTTTCAGGCACACTCATTAATTACTATCGCCCCTGCTATTTATTGGTTGGTTGGGTTTTAAGGCATATGAATCTTTATAGGTTATTTAACGCCAAATGTATTTTTAGCAAACAATTCAGTTTAGCATGAGTGAACAGTTTGTCAAAAACATTTCTATTTCAAGCTATTCAGTTTATTCAAACAGTTCTAATTAAAACAATTCAGTTTAGCATAAGTATGCAGTTAGTTTTATTTAACCCTTAGATAGGGCCTTATCAGGTATTATCATTCTGGAACAGAGTGGACCTGGAAGCAATGGCAATGAAAGGGTGTTCCGCATTCCTTAAAGCTCCAGCATCACTGGAGCCTCACCATCAGACTGTTTAGTGTCATATACAGGACATTAATTGGGGAATTAACCCCTTTACTGAGGTGTAGTCGGTGTATTCTACAACCCCATCACTGGGCAATATACAGAGTTAAAACGGTTTTATTTCAGATAATTCAGTTTAGCATAAGTACACATTTTAGATATCAAAACAGTACTATTTCGAGCAATTCAGTTTAGCATAAGTACGCAGTTTAGATATCAAAACAGTACTATTTCGAGCAATTCAGTTTAGCATAAGTACGCAGTTTAGATATCAAAACAGTAATATTTCGAGCAATTCAGTTTAGCATAAGTACGCAGTTTAAAGGTCAAAACAGTTCTATTTTAAGCAATGCAGTTTAGTATGAATACACAGTTTAAATACAAAAAACAGTAAAGTCAAAAAAATACGGTTTAGTTCTATTTAACTCATAGATAGTGTCCTTATCAGGTGCAACCAGTCCGTGCCAGTGTGGATCAGGGGGCAATGGAAATGAAGGGGTGCTCTGCATTCCCAAAAGCCCCAGTATTACTGGAACCTCACCATCAGATTCTTTAGTGTCATATCCGGGACACTCGTTGCCGAGAAGTAGTCGGTGTATTCTAAAGCCGAATCCGACTGGGCAATTGTTATTTGTTACATCAATGATGTGGATCAATAATATACATAGGAAATGCACTGGGGGATACGATTGTACAAAATTATAGGAAAATATCAATCACCTCATATACACAGATGATATTTCTGCTTATCAAAAATGAAAAATTACCAGAAACCCTGAAAAAAAAAAAAATGATATACAGCCCAGATACAATAATGAACATTGACTTTCAGAAGTGAGTTAAGTTTATAATGATAAGTGGAACAAAAGCAAAAAAACGGAGTTAATAGAAATACCAACTCAAGGAAGAATCAGAATGCTTGGATGAAAAAATCATAAGTTCTCGGGGATAATGAAAGTGTACGCAATCAAACTAAATAGAAGAAAGAAATAATAAGAAAGGAGTACCCCAGAATAACAAGAAAACCAAGCACTACAGAAGATATCACAAAGAAATAAATACTTGAGAAGTATCCCTTGTAAGTTAACCGGGTCCATTTTAAAATGAATAAAGAAGGAACTCCTGAAAAAGAGACAAAGATAACCATATTAGAGACTATGCACAAAACCTCACATTTAAGAGATGACATTGACAGAACATATGTGTCAAGAAAAGAAGAAGGAAGTGGCCCTAACAGCGTTTAGGTTGGCGTAGATGCATCAATACAAGGACTCACAGAAATTCATTAAAAAAAAAGCAAAGACTGCGTGTGTGAGTATGGGTTTGTGATTCTGTGTCGGTGATTCTAATTAACATAAACAAAACACAGACACTGATCAATTAAAAAGAACGTTTTTGTTCTTGTGAATGAAAAAAGTTTTCTTTTAATTTTTCTCACAAAAATATGCTATACTTTCTTTATTGGAAAAAAAATTCCGCAATATCTATTTTTTATTTTATGTTTTATAAATAGACCATCAAAGTTCAAAACGTATTATTCCTTTTGGATCTTGCCTGAGAAAACAAAACTAAAAAACTGGAAGAAAAGAAAATATGAAGAAAAAAAGAAAAGGAAATTAAACAACAGAAAGGAAATAAAATCGGAAGAGAAATAAAAAAAAAGGAAATAAAACAAGTGAAAGGAAATAAAATCGGAAGAGAAATAAAAAAAAAGGAAATTAAACAACTGAAAGAAAAGAAATTCGGAAGGGAAATTAGAAACGGAAATTAAACAACTGAAAAAAAAAAGAATCGGAAGAGAAATAAGAAAAAAAAATAAAAAAAACTGAAAGGAAATAAAATCGGAAGAGAAATAAAAAATAAAAAGAAAAAAAAAAGGAAATTAAACAATTGAAAGAAAAGAAAATCGGAAGAGAAATAAGAAAAAGGAAATTAAACAAGTAAAAGGAAATAAAATCAGAAGAGAAATAAGAAAAGGGAAATTAAACAACTGAACGGAAATAAAATCGGAAGAGAAATAAGAAAAAGGAAATAAAACAACTGAAAGAAAAGAAAATCGGAAGAGAAATAAGAAAAGGAAATTAAAAAACTGAAAGAAAATAAATTCGGAAGAGAAATAAAAAAAAAGGAAATTAAACAGCTGAAAAAAAAAAAAAGAAAATCGGAAGAGAAAAAAGATAAAGAAATTAAAAAATAATGAAAGAAAAGAAAATCGGAAGAGAAATAAGAAAAGGAAATAAAACAACTGAAGAAAAAAGGAAATCGGAAGAGAAATAAGAAAAGGAAATAAAACAAGTGAAAGAAAGGAAAATCGGAAGGGAATTAAGATTAAGAAAATAAAGAAAAGGGTAAGGAAGAAAAGTAAGAAGCAAAGAAGGAAATTGCTTATTTCATGTGAGCAGAGTTGATATTTATGACTATCTGCTTGACTTGAGGCTAGACAAGCCAGGCGAGATTTTTCACCACCCCATACGAGCAAATTGCGGTGCTGAGTGTGGCGTCAATCATATCATGTCACGAATCCACGAAAAACATTTTTGAGACGTTTAGAGTTTACATCGCTAGACAAGGCCATTTTGACTATCTTCCCAATACCAAAGGTGCCATGATTGCAAAGGAAAAAAAAATCAAAGAATTAAATAAATCGAAAACAATGTCATTCAGAAACCCCTTAATTTGGGAAATGAATTGAAGAATAGAAAACATTGTAAATCTTGTCCTCTACAAGTATCAAATAGATTGAAGAAAGCGTCGAATATAAAGAAATACTAAGGAATTATCGTTCTCTATTTACCTTTTCCAATCGTCATTGATTTTACATTATTTTTTTTTTTTAATTTCAGCTTATGTCACTATGCCCATCAATGTAAAACTATATTATCTACTGTCCATAAAAGTTTTAAATAAATCGATTAACCGTGTTTGTTCTAAAGAAAAATGATGTTCATTCTCCAAAGTGAGTACATGTGAATAAAATATACCAAAAAAGGTACATAATTGTTATAGTCTAATACTGTTATGAATGGATACCTGCTGCTAAACAGCCTTTCAAAGCTACGCTGCTTATTGACCTCTAAAGTCAAGCGCTAACTATAGCAGCAACATAAATTCGGCACTAAAGAACTGGCAGGGAAAATTTAGAGAAATGACGAGCCACAACAATATTGAACGGTCAGACAGATGACCTAGTTTAGCATATTTCCCGGCATGGCTCTAACAATACCTGAAAGTTTGATTGAAAGCGGGAAAAGAAGTTGAAGCCTTAACTGTACGGACAGATAGACATTTGATGAATTGTCGTAAAAAGATGTGTATTTTCTCAAGTAGCCTCGGAAAAGCTGAGAAATACATTTTCTTTTCAAATGTAGACTGTTACTATCACTCCAAATCAGAATAATAATAAAACTTAAGATTTAATCGAAATATTTAATAGATTTTATGGATTGTCGAGGGTATCTGAGATCACCCAACAACCTGAAGTCATGCTCGCTATGTAATATTCACTGTAAACAAGACAGTCATCCTTAGTAAATAAACAATAGAAAGAAATAAAAACGTTCTTTACCTATGAACAATTATCTTAAAGTTTTATAAAAGTAAATTACATGCTTTATTTCTAATTATGATCATTTTAAAACCCGTACATAATATTGGTATTATCATTTTTACTCCTTTAAATTTATATAATCATCGCAAATTTAAATAAAAATATATTTGCGTTCTTTATTTTTAATAATATCCATTAAATAACCCGTATTAATATGGGTTAGTAGTGCTTGTTCATTCTGGAATGGTAAATTAGTCAGATATTTAACAAAACAACTTCTTTTAAGGAGTAAAAATGCCCATTCAATAGAATATAAATGACTCGTGAATGCGAAGCCTAGTGGTTATTTAGCGATTTAGACAGCTTCAAGACTTGGTAATTATTCTATTCATTGTTGCTAAAAGAAAATGCCCTGAACATCTCAGACTAACCATTAGATTAATGTTTTTAATGCAATTAAATAGAAGTATCCCAGCAGAGAAAATAATTGATGAAAATATTTCGATAACTGTAAAAACCTATCTGCTAAAAACTAGACGATCAATATTTTTCTCTCCCTATCTCGATTTCTTTTTTTTAAAACAATATAGTTGTTGACCTTAGTCCAGGGTGACACGAAGGCTCCCTTTTCAATAGCTACAACACTGAGGTGTAGGGAAGGGCGCTACTCCATTCCCAGGATTGCTCCACTTTACCCTTGATCCTCACCCTATAATGCCGAATGTTAAACAATGCGGAATCAAGTAGCCTTTTTTGAGTCATTGGTATGACTCGACAGGGCATTGAACACAGGTCTCCCAGACCATTGCCGAACACTCTGCTCTTTAGGCCAATAGCCTGGTACAAACCAGGATTTTATTATTCCTAGTGGAACATTATATAATGAAACGTTATAAGCATTACTTTAATTTCAAATCAACGTCAGTGAAACTCAGTAACCTAAATTATCAATGTACAACAGTTTCTAATTATTAGATTCTTATATAGATATATGCAATTTATTTTAAATTAGAAATTTTGCAATTGTAATTCTGACTACATAATAACTGATAACATCCATTGAGATTGTATAACATTCCACAGAAAAAATAAAAATATCTTAATATAACCCAATATCTTTTGTTTAGAAGTAAGTTAACATTTTTCTTTGTAAATGTTTTGATATTGCATGTATATGGATAACGTGGTCATACATGATATCACCGGCACATGACGAATACGCCCACCAAATATTCCATGAGCACAGAATCATTCCATCACTCCTCAATACAGAAATAGCAAAGTCCTCGAAAATAATGGAACATGGTCGAAAGTAGCCACGAACGGATTTTACTAACAGAGGCTATCAAGATTTTTTAAAATATTGTTAGCAACAGCAGTCGTGACATTTCTTTCGCTCTAAAGAAAAAAAATAAATGAAAAGCTGAATGTTTGATCCTTGTCAGTAATTTTTAATAAAACATGTATGCAAGAGAATCTGTTGTATTAATACACGTTATATATATATATATATATATATATATATATATATATATATATATATATATATATATATAAGAATGTTCAAAATATTTTGCACCTTTTGTTATTAGTTTATTTACTGAAAAGAAAAAAATGAAGGTGAAGATCATCTTACTGCGCTAATTTTCTGCCGGTGGTTTTAATATTTCTAAAGAAATATCAGTCAAAAATATTTATTTATAAATTCAATATGTAAATAAGTAGCACAATTCCCCACCACATAGATAGATAAAGTTTATTTCTTTAAAAAATGAATACATTTTAAAAAGTGGGCATTAGGCCTGAAAATAGGTAGATAGATAGATATATATGTGATTAAATGAATAAAGACTGAATTTTAACTGTTTTTATTTTAAAAATTTGTGAAGAGCAGAACAACTTATATAATAAAGAGTACTATCTATTTGTCCAGATTTTAGCTCCACGAGTCAATACTAATTTGAAATAAATTGTTTAATAAATAAACGAATAGATAAAACATGGAACCATTACATTTTGGTCAAATATTTCGTATTTTTGCGAAACTCTAGAGTATGCAAGAGCAGCATCCTTCATATTTACCAGACGTTTAATTCAATATTTCCTCATAGAAGCACATGTCGATACAGACAACAAATATACACGTTCAGACAAAAATATATAGAAACATAGACAGGCAGATACACATGGATATTGTCATGAGAAATTGAACATCGCTCATCAAAGAAATATCGTCAATATTTTTGTGTTCCATATAAACTGTTGTTCAATGACGTCTCAACTTCTATTCTGTATTATCAAGAAAAAATCTTGAGGGACTTAATACTCGAGTCCATTCAAGTATTTGTTTTACAAAAGTTCTAACATAATCTTCAAAACGTGTTCAACAAATTTCATTTCTTATCAGCTCAATTTTCCATCGATTTCTACTTATTTGACAGTTTTTTGTCATTGGTTCTGCTGTTGCTCACAGGGTTGTTTATTACGATAGCAACTTCGACGTTTCTCTACCTATCCATTGTATTGGTCAGTTACATTTCTCTTCTTCGGTCAAATGTTATTTTATATCCGCAATACTCTTTATTTTCTCGCATATTTCGAATTTTCAATGTGTAAAAACTATGAAATTGCATAGGAAAAACGAGTCAAAATTCAGAGTGAGTGTTTTAAACCGAAATTTTATTGGCTTGTACACGCGAATAGTCAATATTAGTAAAAAGTAAATATGGCAACCTTAGTAACCGGAAGGCTCCTTTTTCAATAGATATTAACCTAAGGTGTAGGGTTGGGCGCTTCTCAAATTCCCTGGATGGATTTTAACACTTTAGTCTTGATCCTTACCTTATAGCGCCGAGTGCTAAGCAAGGTGGCATCAATACCAATTTTGAGCGTTTGGTATGACTCGACCTGGGATTGAACCCCAGTCTAGTGGACCATTTGCGAACACTCTACTCATTAGACCAATGGCCCGGTAATATGGATATTAAAATAAAGAAACTAAAAACGAGATGTGTGATTTCTGGCATTTCTATTCTTTCCATTGTTTCGCTTTTTCCATTTTTCTTTTTCGGTATGCAACACTTCTTATTTTCAAATTCTAATTATATACCTGGGCTGTATATTCTTATTATCCTTATTCGGGCTTCTTGTTATTTTTCATTTTTGACACATCTTAATATCATCTATATATATATATGAGGTGGTTGATCTTTTCCTCTGATTTTGTAAATCCGTAGCCCCTTGTGCATTCCCTTAATATATAATTGAGTGGCATAATTACTATGACAAGTTGGGGTCTTCCCCGGAAGATACCTCTTTGGAATTTTACCTCTGATGAGGTTTCCTCTTCTACAGCAAATTCCACTTACCAGTTTCCCATCACCTTTGTGATGAAATATTCGACATTTTCGGATATTTTGAATATTCTTCGACATTCTATTTTCCAAGTTTACGGGAACATATCTTAGGCCTTTTAATTAGTCAGTCCAGACAATGGAAACATATTCTACTTTTAAACCTTCTTCAGAATGTATTTAGATATCTATAATGAAGGTCATCTGTTTCTCTTGTTCCCTTGAGGAATCCCTTCTTTTCTTCCCGAAATAATTCAAGCAAATAATGTATTTATTCTCTAATCTGCTAAGTTAGGGTTTTACACCGCATAGGTAAACAGATTATCGGTCTATAGTTACTGGTGATGATTTTTTTTTTAGATCTTTCTGGATGAGGGTAGTTTTTCCCTTCGTTATTCATTTACCCATGCAAGCTTTTTCTACCTAACTACTCAGTTGTTGAGATAAGCTGTCGTGAATCATCTAAACCAGAATCCCTTGACGGGTATTTTCCAATTTTGTACTTTAAGTATCACTCTTTGTGAATCCAGGTATACTACAGTCGATTTCAAGTCCTAATTCTTTCTTTTTTATGTTATTTGTCAATTCTGACTTCCTGTTACGTTCATTCTGTTCCCACATCTTGTTCGAGAACTGTTTTGTTTCCTTTCCATAAGTTTTTTCATTCGTTTTTATGCTCTCTCCAACGATTTGCTGGTAGAATTTTCTTCCGGAATTTTACGTCACGTTTTGTTTATATTGCTTGACCTGGTATCTTTTGCGTCCCTTCTTTTGTCAATATTTTTTGTTTATTTCTTCGATTTGTATTGCCATTTTTTCTTGTAGTCGCCTGTTTTTTTTTGGGGGGGGGTATTGCTTTTTTTTTTGGTCTTTTCATTCAACTGAATAGTTGAATATTTTCCTTTCTTCGGTCATTTTCTTCTTTTCGACGTTTCTGTATTTGCCTTTCATTCCTCATTTCCTATCCAGCTCTCAAATTTCTGTTCGGGTTACTTCGAGCTATGGTAATTTTCTCACAGACTAGTTTTGCTCGTCCATAGATCAAATTGTTTTATTTGCTAATGCTGTTACTGTTATATAATTAAGGATTGATTTTTTTTATATTGATCATTTTTCGTTAATTATATTTTATCATTCAGTTTGGTACTATTTACCAACCCCTCCACTCGGGCAGGATATGACACAAGGTCAATTTTTTAAGCGGAGTTTAACAGGTTTGAATTCAGAGTTTTCCTTCTCCTAGACTAGTTGCCTCAACAAGGCTAAAGAACCTAGTCCGTCCTACTATTTACCCATAGCTGGAGGGAGAATAAGGGGGTTCATACCTTTCCCAAGGGTATTTGCCCGAAAGTGAACATAATAGCGCGACTGGAGTACGAACTCGCGTACTACGATTCCGCAGTTCATCGCTTTAACCATTACACCACAAGGACACCCATTCAGTTTGGTTGGGCTTTGAACTGTTCGAGTAAGCAGTTTAGGTGCAAAGTCATTGAGTACAGTTTTAGACTCGCGCACAAAGGATATTACAATTGCCATTGTCATTATAAACCCCTGATAGGAAATGGAGCTGGAGTGGGGATGACATAATGCCCGGAAAAGATGGTCCTGAGAATTTGAGGATTTTGAAAAAGAGTCAGTTGAGAGTTGAGATTGGACCATGGAGGCAGAGAAGTTGAGTTCTCTGCCATTGGGGCATACAGTTAAGCTTTCTACCGTTGCGGCAGCGGTTAAGTTTTTCGGGTCCCGACCATCGAAGATGAATTGAGATCTTAAACATTACTAGATGTGCCGCGCATTGGGAATGTTTAGCATTGTAAAAATTGTGTCTCTCTCCTCGTGTCGAAGAACCGCAGTCAAGAAGTTAATAAACGCGTTCGTACGTGAACAACAGAGTCCACCTGTTTTCGCCTGTATTGTATTTGTATTTGACTGTATATGAATTTGTATATGTACCGTTGGATTGATATCATTATGATTATCATGGGTATATAACATTGCTTCCGAAAATTTTTAATACTTTACTTACTTTTTCGGTTTATAATCTTATTTTTTTACAGGCTTTGTTCCTTAGTGTGACGGGGAAATTTGAACTAAAATCCCTAAACGGGCCTTTATTTTTGCACGTGTGAAGACGGGGCAGGTTGGCACTTGATCCCCTACAGAAATAAGTCCTGTTCAGAGTTCTTTTCTCAGGCAGATAAGAACTGGCATATTACGTGAGGGAATAATTTAGGGCCAGACAGGCCACCGCTGGCAAAGGGGTCCAAAATTTCACACTATCACACACCCACCAGGCCGCTAAACTTCTTTCCCTTAGATAATAGAAGAATACGGGCCTATAGGTCTTAGTTGTAATAATATTAATGTTGTTGTAGTAGTCGGCAACTCCGGTTTCCCGTGTGATACTTTAGGAATTAATAAGACAGCTCTAAGCAAGATAATGTAAGGCGAATAGAAGCTGAAAGGAAAGCATGAAATAATAACATAGACCATATGGTAAAATGAAAATACATAGGTTCTTTACTACGGTTATATATATATATATATATATATATATATATATATATGTTCAAAGTGTCAAAAATATATAATAGGATAGTCCATGAATATAAATGTCTTTTCCTGGCTTTTATCCTTTTTCAAATTGAGAGAGCGAGAGCGGTAAACAAAATTTGGGTGTAACGGAAAAATGTCCCAAAGTTACTTATCTTATTTTTTTGACGGGGTTCCACTGGAGAATTTCTCTTCTTTCACGGGCTAATAGACTTTGTACTGTTTTTAATGCTGGCTGGAAGGATTTTGGAGTTCTTCGTGTCTCTTCGCTGAGGGGAAGGGAACCCCACTTCCGTTTGGGGCCCCCCGCCAATCATTTGGCTTCTTTTTTCTTTCCCCTTCCGATGTCCGGCGACCCAAGGTCACTTAAGTGCGAACATCTGCGTGACCCACATTCTTTCCTAACGGTCACTTTTTGACTGCTAGATAATGTTAGTTCAACGGGGGGGGTATCATTCCCACCTCCTCGTCTCCGTGAGTCATCACGTGACACCTCATCACTTAAGAGAAGAAAGGGGGATGAATAGAAATACCATAGAAAAAAAAAGGCAATTCAATTCACTGTTTTTTCTCCTTTTCTTTCACCTTTTTTTTTTCTCACTTTACTTTTCTTTCATCCCCTTTCTTCTTCACGCTTTGACGAGTTCTTTCCTTTTCCTTTTTTCGTCCTTCCTAATTTTCACTATAGGGGAAAACAATTTCACTTCTCTTTCTTTCTCTCTCTCTCTCTTTTCTTTTTCTTTAATCTTGTTTTCCTTTCTTTCTTTTTCTCTCTCGTCTTTTGGCCGTATCATATTTCAAACCTTGAGGAGGTAAGTCCTTCTTTCTTTCTTTCTTCGTCACTTTTGACGACTTTATAAGCTTGGTTATTAAGCTCTGGGGGAAGAAACTTCCTTTTCTTTTCTCTCTTTCCCCTCTCCGTCACTTGTTGACGAACCTCTTTCTCGTCCATCTCATATTTCAACATTGGGGACGAGAATTCCTCATTTCCTTTAGTTTCTCTCTCTCTCTTTCTTTCTCTCAACAACTATGAGGGAATATTCTGCTACTACATTTTCGTGGGGCGTTAGAGAAATAAACTTGGGTACTTTTTTATTAATTTTTCTAAGCCCTCTCTCTCTGAAACAGACAACTGGCCTAATTTTTCCTCGAATTTATTCGGCATTGCCGAGTTCTTAATTTTTCGAGGTTGGCCTTCTCGACGGACATATCTCTTCAATTTGTTTGTGTGACACACTTGTGTCTTCTTCTTTCCCTCGTTGGTATCAATTCTATATGTCCTCTTGTCTATTCTCTGTGATATTACGTAGGGACCTACATATTGTCCATCACAGTGTGGTCCTTTATTTGATGATAGTAGCAGGACTTCGTCGCCCTTCTTAAATTCTTCCTTCTTAGCCACTTGTAAGGGTCCTCTTATTTTCCTCTTATCCTCTCGATAAGTATTAGGGAATTTATTCCTAATATTCGTTGGACCTTCATCCTTTTTCTGACGACTGGTCCTTTTCTCTTTCTGTTTACTGAGGTGTGGAAGGTTCACTTCATACCTTTCCACTTTCTCACTCTGCGAGCGACAATACCGTTTGTGCCGCCCACGTGGCTCAGCCGCCATCTTGTCTTCTTGTTTGGCGTTCATTCTCGCCATCTTTTTTTCTTCATTTTTGGCGCTCATTTTCGCCAACTTCTTTCCATGTTTGGCGTTCATCCTCGCCATCTTTCTTTCTTCATTTATGGCGCTTATTTTCGCCATCTTTTTCGGGTGACACTTTTTAGTTTTTACTTCATTTCCCAGTATGAGGGAGATTCCTCTCATAGGTAGTTTGTCTACCACACCAACTTTAATAGGTCCATCTTTCCACTGGGACTTTAGGGTTATTTTACACAGCGGTATTTTTACCCTCTTTCCGCCGATACCCTCTATCATCACAGTCTCACGTGTTGCTTCTATTACCCCTTTAGGTAATTTACTTCGTAGAAGTAACGACTGAGATGCTCCGGTATCTCGTAAAATTGAGACTTCCACTGGTCCTCCATGTGGGCCTCTTATCATCCCTTTTTTCGTCCAGGGTCGATAGGACTGGTTCCCTCTAGGTGTTGTTACAGCTCCTTGAGGTTTTCTCGGCTGGGTCTGGTTTCTTTCAGGACCTTTTCCTAGCTGACACCTTATGGCTATGTGTCCAGCCTTTCCGCACTTATAGCAGACCACTGTTCTGCTGCTACTTTGGAAGGTCCTTCTATTTTCTTCCTTAGGTCTTAACTCAGCTTTAAACTTCACTCTGTTTCCCGTGAACGTTTTTTCCTTCGTCTTTCGGTGTGTGAGGATGTATTCGTCTGCTAGTGCAGCCATTTCATAAGTCACGTCGGTTTTCCTTTCACTTAGGTGAACCCTGACTTCTTCTGGCACACAGTTTAAGAATTCTTCAGCTAATATTAGCTGCCGGAGTTTCTCAACGTCTCCGTCTATCCTCTTAGAGTCACACCACTTATCCAGTGCATTCTCTTTTTCTCTCAGAAATTCCACATAAGATGGTTTTCAGTTTTTCTCTGTGTTCTGAATTTCTGTCTATAAGCTTCTGGAACCAATTCGAAGCTTTTAAGAACCGCTGCCTTCACCAAATCATAGTCGGCGCAATTTTCTGTGGGCAGAGTTGCATATGCTCTCTGTGCTTTTCCTGTCAGCACAGTTTGGAGTAGCATCGACCAGCATTCTTTCGGCCATCCAAGATTTAGCGCAGTTCGCTCAAAATGTGCGAAGTATCCGTCCACGTTGGCTTCTTCAAATTTTGGGACTAGCCTCGCTTGCTTCGTTACTTCGAAACTGTCATGGCTTTCTTTGCGTCCTCTTATTGCCAAGTCGACTTCTCGCAGCCTTGTTTCTTGCTGAATTTTTATTTTCTCCAGTTCCATTTTATTTCTCTGTAGTTCCATTTGTGCTTGTATTTTAATTTTCTCCAGTTCAATTTGTTCTGGAGTCATTCTTATCATTTCCGTTGGTAGCTCTTCTAATACTGCTTCCTCGAAAACATTTTCGTCGACCATGTGTCTTGCTATTTTTATAACGAGTTCATGTTTCCTCATAGAATTTTCAACATTTAACTCAAGCTTCTCGCCAATTTTTATTATCTCGCTTTTTCTCAGCTTCTCCAACTTTTCCATGGAGGGTTCTTTTAAAAAGTTCTCTATTTTGTCCATTTTTTCTTTAATTTTTCCAAACAGTTATATCAACAAGTAATTTGACTGTTTCAACAATATTCTTTTTTTTTTCTTTCACAGTCTCCCAGGGTAGATTTAGACGGCAGGAATTGTCACACGACTACTAGCAATAAATATTATTAGTAATAATCATTCCGGAAACGAGCCCCCATTTTAAGCCTGTATGAGGTCGGGAATTAAAGATTAAAATATCTCCGGACGAGACACCATTTTAAGTCTGTGACGCGAAATTGTTACTAAAATCCCTAAACGGGCCTTTATTTTTGCACGTGTGAAGACGGGGCAGGTTGGCACTTGATCCCCTACAGAAATAAGTCCTGTTCAGAGTTCTTTTCTCAGGCAGATAAGAACTGGCATATTACGTGAGGGAATAATTTAGGGCCAGACAGGCCACTGCTGGCAAAGGGGTCCAAAATTTCACACTATCACACACCCACCAGGCCGCTAAACTTCTTTCCCTTAGATAATAGAAGAATACGGGCCTATAGGTCTTAGTTGTAATAATATTAATGTTGTTGTAGTAGTCGGCAACTCCGGTTTCCCGTGTGATACTTTAGGAATTAATAAGACAGCTCTAAGCAAGATAATGTAAGGCGAATAGAAGCTGAAAGGAAAGCATGAAATAATAACATAGACCATATGGTAAAATGAAAATACATAGGTTCTTTACTACGGTTATATATATATATATATATATATATATATGTTCAAAGTGTCCAAAATATATAATAGGATAGTCCATGAATATAAATGTCTTTTCCTGGCTTTTATCCTTTTTCAAATTGAGAGAGCGAGAGTGGTAAACAAAATTTGGGTGTAACGGAAAAATGTCCCAAAGTTACTTATCTTATTTTTTTGACGGGGTTCCACTGGAGAATTTCTCTTCTTTCACGGGCTAATAGACTTTGTACTGTTTTTAATGCTGGCTGGAAGGATTTTGGAGTTCTTCGTGTCTCAGTCTTTTTGTCTTTAGCCCGGAGTAAAATGGCTATCGTCCGTCTGCCACGAGCGTTGCTCAAAAACTCCCTTTTTTTGTGCCTTACTTCCGCTGAGGGGAAGGGAACCCCACTTCCGTTTGGGGCCCCCCGCCAATCATTTGGCTTCTTTTTTCTTTCCCCTTCCGATGTCCGGCGACCCAAGGTCACTTAAGTGCGAACATCTGCGTGACCCACATTCTTTCCTAATGGTCACTTTTTGACTGTTAGATAATGTTAGTTCAACGGGGGGGGATATCATTCCCACCTCCTCGTCTCCGTGAGCCATCACGTGACACTTAGAGATGATAATGTCTTCTTTTCGATAATTTTTATCAACAATACATCGTTTGTTTCATTTTATGTCTATAGTGTTTGTTTGTTTGGGTTTTATGGCATATCAACCTTTGTATGTCATTTAATGCCCAATCCATTTTTATATAAATAAACAGTCCTATTACAAACAATTCAGTTTAGTATAAGTATAGTTTTTGTTTACACAGTTAAATGTCAAAACAAGTCTATTTCAAACAATTCATTTTCAAATAAGTAAAGTTTCATTGTCAAAAAAAGGTTCTATTTCAAGAAATTCAGTTTAACATAAGTACGCAGTTTAAATGTCAAAACAATTCTATTTCAAGTTTAGGTTTCAACTCGTTTCCGATGCTTTCCTTAAATGTATTTTTCACGATATATTCCACTTCATATTTTTATTATTTTGATGTCAGAAAATTGGCCTTTCTTTAAAGTCATCCTTGCTTGGTCTGTAGTTATTTGGCTTGTGTCAAATTGATCGGACTCTTCTTAAATTTCGATAGTTGTTTCTGTAAACTGTTCATGAACGGATGTTTTGAAATAACTGAGGGTTACGCTTTTGTTTTCTCTAGTCCATTGTTCTAGGGTATTTTTTATGTATTTTTGCCTTAATCATTTTGTATCTGAAATTAGGATAGCCAACACTAGCTGGATGACGATTAGGTCTTCCACGTTTGAAATACAGGGGTCCCTACAGAACATGATACAAAAATCTGTAATCTGAACTCACGTTTCTTTGTATGTATATTTATCGTTTTACATGCGTAGTATATTATAGCTATATTATAGACCCATCATCATGATTATCAAATCGTATTGATAGCACAGAGCTCCCTGACTATTTAGTTATCCGTTCCTATCGTCCACCACGCTTGACTGGCCCTTAAGACTGCATCTAGTATCAACACAAAGCTGATATAAGTTCTTGCTGGTTGACCAATCTTAGCGTATCCATGTGTAGATGAGAAAATCTTTTTTGAAATTTTCCTTACTTTAAAAAAAAAGCCTCAAATTTGGTAGAAATTAAAAAACAAAACTTATGGACTTTAAATGGAAAAAGAACGTCATGGTTGAAGCATGCATTTATTTATTCATTTTATCACACGAATTTAACGGATTCACATAGCCTAACTCCTAAAATATCTCACCAACTAAATGTATCGGTAAAATAAAGGCATTCACTCAATTTGGAGACAAACGGAAGAAAACTCAACTTTCCTAGCTGATCGAAATGTTGCTCGTCTTTGAATTTTTACAGTTTTTGTTCACTTTTTCGAATGGCTCATTTGAAGAGGTGATGAAAAAACCCACAAAAATTTCAAATTGGGTTGGATTTTTTAAAATAATGACCGTTAGGTGGAACGTGAATATCAAAGAATAACAGTTCATTTATTTATTTGCCTTTTATATGCTTTAACGAAGTTAATTACCATTTCGGAGTACAAGTCGCAGTCTCCCCCACCAAAAAGTGCTCATTGTTTGATCATTATCTGTTTTCATGCCACAGATGGAACCGAGCATTCTTACTAAAGAAGAACACTTTTAGCGAACCACAATAATAATAATAATAATAATAGGTGACAATAATACCAATCGTGATTGGTGCTTTGGATAGTCACCAAAGGATTACTAAAAGGACTGGAGGACTTGGAAATAAGAAGACTTCTGGAGACCATCCAAACTACTACATTGTTAATAACGGTCAGAATCCTGAGAAGACTCCTGGAGACTGTGTAGGTTATTCAATGCCAGAACCATTCTTCTAGAACAGTAATCGAACTATTTAACGCATAGTTCGGAGGATAAGGGGGTTCATACATTACCCAAAGGTATTTTTCCGAAGATTTTCTGGTTAATTCTTCATATTCTCATTAAAATCTTTCGGGCTATACACTGCTTGCTTTTCGATCAATTACTATTTAACTTCTTGCGATTTTTTTCACACCAGCGTTTGCTGATGGTCTTTCTCTAAAGTCTGATTGACAGCAGGTCACCTTAAGTCTCCAGGAATCTACTCAGTAATCTGGTCGATGTTAGCAATGCTGTCGCTGGAATGGTCTCATTGCGTTCTCCGATTTCTAACACTTCTATAATCATTATTATTTGATTTTAGCACTCAGCGTCAGCGGATGGTCTTTAACTTATTTCAGAATGACTACAAGCCTCCTCTGATCTCCAGGATTCAACTCAGTATTCTTGGCGATCTCGGCAATGCTGTTGTTTGATTGTCTCGATTCTTCTTCTTCTTCTTCTTCTTCTTCTTCTTCTTCTTCTTCTTCTTTTTTATAGCCACATACATATAAAAGCGGAAACATAATCAAACATAATTTACGAACTTCAATGAACAAACGAACACACTTCTTTATAAAAATATATACCTCTCACACTTTATTCTCGAAAGGGTGGATGTTTCTGTGGTGTGTGAGAGATGGGTGGAGAGACATATACTCGGAGAGCGGACTTCTTCTTCACATATTTTCTTACAGGAGCCTGGTGGGTGCCAACGTTTGTGCCCGCTTGCAAGCTCGTCAGAGACGCCTCTGATCGGCTGCGTGTCCATCGCTCGACTGCAATCTGTCCAAATGTCACAGCGTGGTTCTCATCACGTGATCTTCTTCCGGCTACACACCTGTTCGACCTGAGTGCCTTGATCGTGCTGTCCTATTTACAAATCAAAATGTGACTGCTTGCCAAGCACACGGGGTCACCAGGAACGAACCGAAATTCTACGGCATATGTTATATAACACTTCTTCTTCTTCTTCTTCTTCTTCTTCTTCTTCTTCTTCTTCTTCTTCTTTGTATTATTATATTTACTCCTTTAGAGTTTTTCACATCACTGTTAGCTGATGGTTTTTCATTGGGTTTGAGTGACAACAAGTCTCCTCAAGTCTCCTGGACCATTCTCAGTATGTTGGCCGTTCTCAATAAGGCTGTCGTTTGGATGGACACCACTCGTCCGTCTTTTCCAACTCTTTTAATAATTCTTTAGTTACTGTGCCAAAAGCACCATACAAAATTGGTATAATTGTCACCTGCATGTTTCATAGTTTTTTCAATTCTCTAACAAGGTCGAGGTACTTATCCTTCTTTTCAAATTCTTTCAGTTTTATTCTGTGGTCA
Source organism: Sepioteuthis lessoniana (assembly GCA_963585895.1). Lineage (NCBI taxonomy): Eukaryota > Metazoa > Mollusca > Cephalopoda > Myopsida > Loliginidae > Sepioteuthis > Sepioteuthis lessoniana. The sequence goes on along the minus strand of CAUZXS010006742.1, from coordinate 259,219 downwards.
GCCGGAACTGCAAAGTCCACAATTCTGCATATTCTCTTTGTTTCTTGATTAATATAAGGCCTGGTCATCTGGCCGGGATTAGGTGATCCGTGTGTATGTCAAAGTCCCATCGGAGTTTATGTGTGTTATTTTCTAGGACAGGTGCTGGGTTGTGCATATACCATTTGTTGGTGTGGTCAAGTTTAAATTTCTTGCACATCTCCCAGTAGATCACCTTGACCACCCAGCCATGTCTAGTCTTATACTCCTTCTTCACTAATTTGCTGCATTCGCTTATTATGTGATTGATTGTTTCGTCTTTATCACCACATAGCCTACATTTGCTATTTTATTGAGTCTTACCTATTTTTGCTTTGGTACGATTGGTTCTTATTACGTTGTTTTGTGCTGCTATTAGGAGAGATTTTGTTTCTCTTAAAATTTCCTTTTCTTTGCCACATCCAGGTTTTCTGGTGTGAGATGGTGTTTATTAACCGTTTAAAACACCCATAGAGTTGATTTTCTTCCCATTTTTGTTTTCTAGTTATTGTTGTTCCGTCGTCTATCGTGTTGTCAGTATCGTTTCTATTGGCTGTAATCAGTCTTCCACCGTGTTTTCCTGTGTAGTGTTCGAGTCGTTGTATCGATGCGTCAACGCTGTCTTCGGTGCCGACAAGTTCTCTTCCTTCCTCTTTTCTAGATACATATAGTCTCTCAACATCGTCTCTGGGATGTAATACATTGTGCATGGTCATTAGTTTTTGTTCTTTGATCTAATTGTTTAAGTTCATCTTTAGTCCTCTTCAGAAAGTGTCCCGAATATCTAACGAGGGATACATCCCAAGTATCTATTCTTTTGATGAGGTTCCTACTAGAGAGTTTTGTCTCGAGTAGCTTTCTAGTCCTCCTGAGATATTCTTTTTGAATGATGTCCTTAATTTACACTTGTTTGATGGTGTCAAGTTCCAAGATATCCAAGTATTTGCTGGTTTGATCTTCAACGAGCGTTCAAATCTTGTCCTGATTTGGTATTTCTATTCCGTCAGCCATATATTGTTTGCCACTTTTGGTCGTTCTCAATAATGCTGTGGTCTGGGTAGCCTCAACCCGTCGTCCAAACCCCTAATCCTTCCCTTCCTTTAATATTCCTTTGGTTATTGTGCCAAAAGCAACAATCTACGATTGATACAGTTGTCCCCTTCATGTTCCACAGTTTCTTCAATTCCCTATCAATGTCGAGGTACTTATCCTTCTTTTTACATTCCTTCATTTTTATTCTGTGGTCAGCCTGAACAGCAATGTCCACAATTTTGCAAGTTCTGCTTTTTTTGTTGATTATTATAAGGCCTGGTCTTGTGGCCGAGATTAGGTGATCGGTTTGTATGTCAAAATCCCATAGGAGTTTATGTGTGACATTCTCTAGGAAAGATGCTGGGTTGTGCATACACCATTAGTTCGCATGGTCAAATTTAAATTTCTTGCATGCCAGTGGATTACCTTGACCACCAAGTCGTGTCTAGTCTTATATTCCTTCTGTGCTAATTTACAGCATTCGCTTATTATGTAATTGATCCTTTCGTCTCTATCACCACATAACCTACATTTGCTATTTTATTGAGTCTTATCTATTCTCGCTTTGATATGATTGGTTCTTATGGCGTTGTTTTGTGCTGCTATTAGAAGAGATTCGATTTCTCTCTTAATGTTTGCCTTTTTTTTTTTTGCCACGTCCAGGTTTTCTTATGTGATATGTTGTTTATTAGTCGTTTAAAACGCCTATAGAGTTGTTTTACTTCAAATTTTTGTTTTTGAGTTATTGTCATTTTGTTGGTCTTCGTGTTGTCAGTATCGTTTCTGGTGGCTATAATAAGTCCTCTTTCGTGCTGTTCTATTTAGTCCTCGAGTCGTTGTATCCATGCGTCAACGCAGTCTTCAATGCTGGCAATGCCTCTTCCTCCTTCTATTTCTTGATACATATAGTTTGTCAACGTCATCTCTTGGATGCAATGTCTTTTTCATGATCATTAGTTTTCTTGTTCTTTAGTCCATTTGTATAAGTTCTTCTCTCATCTACTTCAAAAAGGTTCCCGAATATCTAACAGGGGAATACAGCCCAGTATATGGCAGTTCAATACCGTCCATCAGGTGTCTTTTGCCAGTTTTCTTTACGAACATGGCACATTTTTCTATGCCTATGTCCTGACTGTATATTCTCACCACGTTTATTAGTTTCCAGTTCTTTTTCATTTTTTGGAAAGAGTTTGATGTCATCCATGGACATTATTTTCAAGTAGCACGTGTTTTACGGGTTTTTTTACGAATTTTTTTCCTGAATATCAGTTTGTAGGATTTTTCAAATTGTACAATCTGTGCTTTTTTTCACACCAGCATAATTATGCATTAGAATTATATATATATATATATATATATATATATATATATATATATATATATTGATGATGTAGTTTGATCCATGATTAAGTTAACTGTTCTCAATATCATTGTTAGATCGTATTTACTGAAATGGGAATAGCATAAATTCAGTAACCGGTGCTCGGCAGCTTTCAGTGTCCCACCCATGCGTTCATCAGGAAATCAACTGGGTCTGATGAATTCATAGTTGAGAAACTGACAGTTATCAAATATCACTGACTCTGTGTCTACGCAATCCAAACACACACATACACACACACATATATATAGATAATAAAGATACATTTTGTCTATGTAATTTTATTATGTTCCTTTTAAGTTTCCTGATATGTGTCTTAGTTTCAAGTTGGAATTGGTTGATGAATTTACCAAAATTGTCCCAAGCGCTTTCGGACCTTTCCAATTATACTACCCTGTTTTTTTTTAATTTTTCAGCATCTCAGTTTTATCAAACTCTGCGTTTATGCAATTTAGTAAATGTTATATAAAACCTAAAAACCTCTTTCAAAAAGAATTTAAAAGCACTCTTTATACATGTAAGCAACCCTTGATGATGGTCTATGAAAGGCCCGAAACCAAGACACTTATCAGCAAACTTGAAAGGATCTTTAGAAAATTATATAGACAAAATGTGACTTATTATTTAATCAAACAACGAAAAACTTATGCCCAACTACACACACACTCACACACACACACACACACACACACACACACACACATATATATATATATATATATATATATATATATATATATATATGTATGTTTGTATGTATGTATGTAATCCAAGCCTTAACATTTTTATTGATAGATTATAAATACTCCAGGCATGTTATATATGCACGGAACAACCGTTACAGGTGTACAATACAATCGTTGAACAGAACAAATTCTCCGTTATTAAACAATATTTTTCTCAATCATCAACATTTTTTATGCCTTTTCGTCGCTGATGAGCAAGAACATTTACTCTTGGAAAGTCGCACGTTGTCAGTAACTTTTAACTAAAAATAAGAAACAAAAAACTCAATTGGTAATCGGTCTTTTCTTTATCTTAGCACATACGAACTAAAAATTTCCTGTGTCTGAAGACGATAAGAATGGACTTCGGTCAACTAATAAAGAAAACAGAAAGATATTGAATTTGAGATCGAATTCCATTAGCGTTAACAAAGTTATTTTTTCTTGTTATTTTTCTTTTTACTTCTGATACTTGTTTTTTTTTTGTTTTTTTTTGTTTTTTTGTTTTTACACTCATTTTGATAAAGAAAAAGGCGATGAACGAAAGTGTGAAACATCAGTAAGGTTCTCAAATACAATCAATGTCTGTCTGACCGTTAAATGTCTAAGTTCCTATTATTAAAAATTATGCACCCTCCATCCCTACCACTTTACAATGTTTCCTATCTATCTATCTATCTATCTATCTCAGTTTCTTCATATCAACCCATCTCATATTTATTTTTATACCTTCTATCTCTCTGTTAATATATATATATATATATATATATATATATATATATATATGTGTGTGTGTGTGTGTGTGTGTGTGCGTGTGTGTGTGTAAGCTAAAATAAATACATCTCCTTCTCGTATATAAGTCTACTTTCTGCAGGAAATTTTGGAATGCTTTACTCAGCTGCAGAACTTTTTAATGGCATTCTTATAACCCGACAATATTACTCCGGCCAATAACTGCCCCCTACTTTTGTTTCCTACTTTGTAAATACCTCCTCTCTCTCTCTTTCTCTCTCTCTGTCCGCTATTTTTGGTATCTTTATCTAACAGATCTAACAATGAAAATACCACTACTATGGAAGGAATTTCTATTTTTTGCAATATCCTTTAGTATTTGTTGCATTATTTATCCTTTTGCAACATTTGGTGAATTCAACAAAATTCTATCTTTATTTAGAAAGATTACCTGTTTACGATATAACTTGTAGTGTTATTAGAGAGTGGGTACATGTTATTTTTGGCCTGTGACTGCTATATTGTTTCCCCTCCTACATCCACCATCCAACTTACCTTTCGTCAATGTTGCTGAGAAATATTTTGCATCTGTGAGACACTTTAAATACTTATTCACATTTTCCTTATTTCTTATCTACTGACCACATGTGAAGACTGCTGTTTTTTCCCCTCAAAACGACAAGGAGTGGTAAATAAACGAATATTTTGAACACTTTCTTTTGATCTTTTAAAGTTTCTTTTTAAAAAAATGTGTTCATTTAAATATACATATATATGTTCATATATATATATATATATATATGTATGTGTGTGTGTGTGTGTGTGTGTGTGTGTGTGTGTGTGTGTGTGTGTGTGTGTGTGTGTGTTTATATCCCAACTCTGCGAATATTCCTGACCTCACATTCGCAACAAGAAGACAAAAGTATTTGAGCAGAAATATTTCTGGTGAGGTTTCTTGCCGGAGATAAAGGTCTTTTGAATTTTCATAAGTCATTCAAACTAGCCTCTTACTCTTCATAGCATAATTTAACACTTTATTCTTTATAATTTTTTCTCCAAAGGTCTTCATTCTGTATGGAAGAACAGAATGTGTTTAAAGTCATCGTAGTCCTTCACATTTATGATTTCGTTTTTTTCCTTTTTTTTCGTTAGACACAGTCGTGCGAAATATAAAATAAAATCAACTGTAGCAATAGTAAAATCGGATGAATATGAAAAAAAAAATGAATTCGACTTTTTCGATAAAAAAAAAAGTATTTTCTTTCTTTTTTTTTTTTTTTGCTTGCAAGTGTATACGCTCTGTGTACCCACAAACCAATAAAACCAACATAACAGTCAAATTCTTTTTAAAGTAAAACATTTAACTTATCAAACTTGAAGGATGAAGTAATTTCCCGACGTTTTCGAAACTGATAATTTCATGGGATCTGAGTCAGTATTTAACAATATTTTCTAATCGATGAAATTCTTGGCATAATGAAGATAAGAATGAAATGCTTGACTCTTTTATTAATAGTAGCGTCAATATCATGAATAACTGAGGGTACAACTGGAACTGGGCTGTCTCAAGGACTGTCATGTGGATACTAATTATATTTTATAACCTTGTGTACGCCAGAAAACATGAGAAAACTTGAGACTCTAAACTAAATGGACTAGGAAGCTGTAAGAATTAATTACATCCCATACATTAAAAAAAATAAAGGAAACTGATCCTTACAATAAGAAAACGAACATTAGTTTCTGCTCATGTTCTTTTTATTTTTCTCTCTTTTTGTTACTGTATAAGTAAGCGAAACGAGGAATCAATTTTGTGAACTAAATTTGGTTTATAAGTATATTTATCTTATCTAGGAGGTGCCCGTGGTGTAATGGTTATCGTCGCAGGAATTGGACACGGCGACACGAGTTCAAATCCTAGATGAGGCTGATTGCATTTCACATAGCACTAATACCCTTGGGAAAGGTATGAATCCAGTTATTCTCCCTCTAGCTATGGGTAAATAGTAGGGCAGACTAGGTTCTTCAGCCTTGGTGAGGCAACTAGTCTAGGAGAAGCAAAACTCTGAATTCAAACCTGTTAAACTCCGCTTAAAAAAATGGACCTTGTGTCATATCCTGCCCGAGCGGAGGGGTTGGGTAAATATGATATTTATCTTATCTTTGAAAGCAATTTAATTAACTTTTTAGGTGGATGGTTCAATTTATGAAAAAGTTAATATTGCCAGTTTGCTAGATGATTATTATTCGGAACCGAATAATTTTTAAAGCAAACAAGAAAATAATCCTTTAATACAAAACTCAAGATATAATTAAAAAAACAATAAAGAACCAAATAAGAGACAAAACAAAAAGATAAAAACTGATAAATCTGAGTTATTCATTTTCAATCTCAGTTTCCTCTTAACAGTTTATTTTAATTATTTTTTTCTGTCCTGTGATGAGATTCACTTCTAAAACCTTTGTTCGGTTATCTAATGATGAAGTGAGAATCTTTCATTGCAGGCATATAATATCAAATAAATAATGATAATATAAATTTCTAAACAATTTTAACTTCAAATAACAAATTCAAGACAAAAACTTTGCACAGATTTTAATGGTTTCAAGTAACCTGATCAATTACTAATAATTAGTACAAGTCTTTCATTCCCTCATAGATGAGACCCTGACAGGCGGTAATGCTCCGGGTCATTTCATTATTACAGATCTTGTCAACTTCGTATTATTAAAAAAGGGGTTAACTAAAGAAAAACCTTGCATGACACTAGCAGACAAGATGCGTATAGACTGATTATGTCGCTGTAAATTGGCCTTCAAGCTTACACAAATCTGAATATAGAATAATTATTGAAAAGACACGACAAACCAGAATCTTGATTTAAAAGTTATCTTGGCAGTCACGGCAGTAACTTGAACTGCTTTAATTCTTATAATTTCAAATTATATTGATGACATTTGTCAAAAGTTACCGGGAATCATCGGATTATATCTTCTGTCATATATGTTTTGTGTTGCCTTATATAGTAACTTTCATGGGTATAAATCACGTTGCAAAACGACTGTAGATAAAAAAAATAATAGATAGATAAACAATACCATCATTTGGATTATGATGGTGAGGAGAGCTTCTAATGGTTCCCTGAGTATGACCCTAAACTGCTTCCGTTGGTGAAGCTCCAGTTCCAAAGAATTGTTTCGCGTGGAGTTAACAATGCGTCGCCATTACTAAAAAGAGTATTTCAATCTGCAGTTGTAGCTCCTGTTAGATTCTTATCTTTGGATGAATTTGAAAACTATTATTATTATTATTATTACATAGAAATGTATAACTATATAAAAACAAAATATTGTTATCCAGCATAAATAGGGGAGGTGCTCGTGGTGTAATGGTTATCGTCGTACGAAATGGACACGGCGACACGAGTTCAAATCCTGGACGCGGCTGATTGCATTTCACATAGCACTAATACCCTTGGGAAAGGTATGAATCCAATTATTCTCCCTCCAGCTATGGGTAAATAGTAGGACAGACTGATTCTTCGGCCTTTGTGAGGCAACTAGTCTAGGAGAAGGAAAACTCTGAATTCAAACCTCCGCTTAAAAATTGACTCCGTGTCATATCCTGCTTTAGCGAAGGGGTTGGTAAATATTGATAAAAAGTTGTTTGAAATCATATGATTACAAAAACTGACTTAATCATAAATAATCCAATTTGAGTTGACATTTCTTAAAACTAATCAATAACAATAGTTTTGTAGTTTAATCTATAAACGATAAGTCATAAATCATAAAGCAAGCCATTTTTGGCTTTAAGTAAATATCAACGGATACGAGAATAGACATGAATCACCAGTATGGATATCTTCATAACTCCACTGAAAAAGAAATATCCTTACTATAATAAAACTTGTAAATAAGTCGTAGAAAATGATCCTACTTATGCCTGAAACTAATGATATGAGCATGCAAGATCATTAGATAATTTAGCTAAGCTCATATCAACTAATATAATCATTCTAGATATGACACTAAATTACACCCACTGGAAGGGTTCCGCTTCTAGAGCCCTGGTGTGTCTAGCGTAAACGTTCCTTTGCTATTACTCCCAGTTTATTTTTACTTGGATTGATAGTTCCTTTTTGGCTCAGATCAATGAGTCTCAGAGATCTGAGAAGTGTTTACCACTTTAAAAGATTGTAAACCTCGATTTTACAGGGTTTATAATTAGAGAGAATAATTAATAAATTGAGTTTGGTATGTGATGTGTACCCAATTTGGGACCACGAAAAGATAACTCGGAACACGGTATAAGTTTAAGGATATATTGAAGTAATAAGATACAGAGAAAAGTGGTTGCGTAAGCTAGGCTTACTTGTGAGCCGAATATCCAGTCACTATCCAATCTTACGACAACCGACCGACGAGAGTACTTGGCTCTCGATTAATATATGATTTGGAAGAGTGCATCAATGGGTAGGTAACGGTCCCATAACAGTATGACCTAACACATCAGAGGTTTACATATCATAAAACGAAATAACTAACCAGCAATCGAATATGAATTTACCCAACCTATTCACCTTATTCGTTTGTGTCTCAATGTCAGTCTTTAAGATGAGTTCGACTGGTTTGTATTCAGTGTTTTTCTTCTCCCAAACTGGCTGCCAAACCAAAGCTAAAGAAAACAGATGGCTCTCTCATTGATCCATAGCTGTATCCATGGGAAGAGCCCTCAGATTTGTCCAGGATTTGAAAAGAAAACCGTAAAACTAAGCATGTTAAAAATATCAGCGAGAGTATGATGAAGAGGCATGTAATTATAAACCAATACCGGCTAAACTTAACGACATATCAATAATTCACCTGTATATATACATACCATGTTTTTATGGTCTTAAAAATAAGCATAATGTTTCACTAAATCTTCATCATCATCATCATCATGTCGTGCCGCCAGCACGGATATCCTTGACCATCTCTCGCCACTTTTCCCTATCGTTCATCGCCTCCGGCAGGTCTTCTGGGTTACATCCTGTGTCCTCACATAGCTGCTGTATGTAAGTTCGGGCTGGTCGTCCTGCTTTTGCTTGGCCATATGTGGGGGTCCATATGAGTACGTCACTTGCAAGCTCCTCCTTGCTTCTCCAGCAGTGTCCGGCGTGTCTGGCTCGTCTGACCTGTATAGTTTTCGTGATGGGAAGCAAGTGGCCGTACAGTTTGCGTCTCGTCGGGTGTTGTCGCCAGGACTTGTTCAATATTGCTCTCAACATTCTTGTGTAGTTGCCGTCAAGTTTCTTCTCCAGTCGTTTGGTTAGCGTCCATGTAGTGCATCCATATAACAGTATCGATACAACCGCTGCCTGGAAGAAACTGCGCTTCATTTCATCGGTCAGGTCTGATTTCCATATTATTGAGAGCCTATCTATAGCCGTCCATGCTTTCGTCAGTCGTGTGTCGATGTCGTTTTCTGTTGATGAGACGCTACTTCCTCGGTAGGTGAATTTGTCCACTAGCCTCAGAGAGGCTCCATCTAGAGTGGTAATGTTTGGTTGTAACACATATATTCAGTTTTGTGCGCATTGACGTGGAGGCCAATGCCTGCTGCAGCTCGTTCCAAACTATGCAGTAGTGTCTCTGCTTGATGAGGCGTATTCGCCAGTAACGCTAAGTCATCAGCGTAGTCGGCGTCTGTGATTGTTTTTGCGGGGTACCTTTTGCTTCCTTTCTTAGTCAGCTCGAAGCCATTTTCTCTGATTTTGTCGATCGAAGATCTAAGCACGTAGTCTAGACAGATGATAAAGAGGTATGGGGCTAGCGTGTCTCCTTGTAGTACTCCTGCAACAATGTCGAAGAATTCCGTGTCTCCACCTGGTGAACGTACTTTCACTTTTGTGTTTTTGTAGAGGATCATTATTGCTGCTACGGTTTCTTTAGGTAGGCCGTATGCTAGTAGGATTAGTTCCATTTTCCCTCTGTGGATGGAGTCGAAGGCCTTGGTAAAGTCGACAAATAGTAATGTCGCCTGAAGGTTTTTTGCCCGGACGCCTTCAAGGATTCTGCGGATGGTCAATATTTGTGAGGTTGTGGATCTATTTCTCCGGAAACCATTTTGGTTTTTCCTAAGGATGTTGTCTATTTTGGGTTCTATGCGGTTTCGTAGTAGGGCATAGTAGATTTTGGCTGCTATGGATGTAAGTGTTATCCCTCGGTAGTTCTTGGCTAATCCGAGGTCGCCTTTTTTAGGGAAAGGAAGGATGCATCCCTTCATCCATCTTTCTATCCTATTTTGACTATAGACAGTGTTGCATTGCCGGAGCAGTATATCGTCGAATTGTCTAGTCTTCCACACTTCTGGGGGGATCTCGTCTAGCCCTGCAGCTTTCCTATTTTTAATTTTTTTAAGAACTGAGTCGAGTTCTTCTTTGGTGAAAGGCCCTAGTTTAATGACTAATTGCTTACTGCTAATTCTGGTGATCGGTTCATCCGTTCCCCCTTTAAAACAAAGAAGATAAGCATTTTTTGAATTATAATTTCGCAAAGTTCAAATCAAGAAGACTGGCCATTATTCCGATGATTTAGTGGTTTATATTGGGTTTGGCTCCATATTATTACACTTGGGTATACCTAAGTAAAATGAAACATGGATCCGATAAATGAACTGTCACTTGCAACAAAGTAAAGGGTGGTAAAGCCCATTTCAGAATGCTATCTAAATTAAAATGTGGCAAGAGATGTTAGTAGCTCCAAGTCATCTAAAATTTGATGTAAATATAAAAAAAAAAGTCAGACAATTAAAAAGAAATATGTATTCGTTGACCATGAAAGACATCAAAACGCCAGAATAGAAAACTCAACGCAATGTGCCATGAAAACGTACAGTAAAGCAATCGAAAAACAAATGGTTCGAAAAAGGATTTTATATTTGTGACTGAACTGTCAAAAAGTCGGCTGAAAAAATGGGATTTAATGGGGTTAAGGTGGGCAAAATTGAAAAATTAATAGCGTGTGGACAACTAGATAAAAGTTGTATTTAGTGATGAATCAAAACTCTGCATTGACCAAGGCAATGATGCTAAGCCTTTAGTCTGGTACTTTCCACATGAAATATCTAAAGATGACTGTTGTTTAAAGTAGATTTATGAAGCCAGAATATTTAATGATTAAATAACACTAATTTGCGTCTCATAAGTTATTACTTTATTTACTGATAGATAATAACCAACGTAAGAATCTTTTAAGAGAGCAAATTCCACAGTTTTTCCTGCTGAAGTATATTGATAGTTTGTATTGCTAAAAAGGAATCAATTTATTCTAAATAAAGACTCACCTGTCAGTAGCAGACAAAATGTCCGCAGAATATTCGAATCCCTTGCCATAAATCAACGTTGAAGATGCCACAAAACTAAATACAATTACAGCTTATTTTCTCTGCCAAACAACATAGACAGCCTGATTATAAAATAGTTATTTGATAAATATACAATGATATGACAAAGATGATAAATTAATACATTCTTTCATGAACCTAAATCTAAATGGTATTTACTCAATCTTTTCTGCAAATGGAACAGTTTATTTATGTTGGGGTCTCTGACTTTCAGTTGACAAAAACATGAAATTATCATTTCAAGGAGAGGCCAGGAGTTCATAGACCTTTGTAACGACAGGTCTAGAAAGTTGTGTGTAAGCGTGAAAACGTAGAATCAATTTCGCTTCGAGTTTTCTGGCTGATATTTCAATTTTTATCCTATCTTTACTGAAAATTGCTATACAACACACAGATAAACAGCAGACAATTGGAGAAAGGAGGAAATCACCCTTCTGTGTTGAAGCCAAAATGCTTAGAACTTCTACATTAATTACACCGCACTCTTGAAATTTATAGAGAAGAGAACACTCACCATTAATCGTCCTTCACTGGAGATAACATGTGTATATATATATATATATATATATATATATATATATATATATATATATATCATCATCATGATGTCGTGCCGCTGACTCTCCTTCGCCATCTGTCTCTATCGGCCATCGTTTTTGGCAGGTCTTCTAGACTACATCATGTATCCGTACACAGCTGTTGTAGATAAATTCTAACCGGCCCTCCAACACCTACACGTCTGTGTGAAGTAGTTCATAGGAGAACATCGCTTATGAGTTTGTCCTTACTTCTCCAACAGTGTCCTACATGCCTTGTTTGTTTAATTTGGTTGGTTTTCGAGATGGGTAGCAATTGGCCATACAGCTGCTGTTTAGTAGGATGTTGCCCACAGGATTCGTCTAGCACAGCTCGTAGCATTCTTGTGCAATTGCCTTAAATCGTTTTCTTCATATGCTTAATCAGCATCCATGTAGTGCATCCATATAGTTGTATTGACTCGACCGCTGCTTGGAAAAATGTATTTTATTTAATCGGATAAGTCTGACTTCCATATGACCGGTAGCTTTTCGATAGCTGTCCATGCCTGATGTCATTTTTGGTCGATGAGACGCTGCTTTCGAGGCAGGTAAACTTGTCCACTAGTTTCATCATCATCATCATCATCATGTCATGCCGCCAGCACGGATATCCCTGACCCTCTCTCGCCACTTCTCCCTATTATTCATCACCTCTGGAAGGTCTTCAGGGTTACATCCCGTGTCCTCACATAGCTGCTGTATGTATGTTCAAGCTGGTCGTCCTGCTTTTGCTTGGCCATATGCGGGGGTCCATAGGAGTACATAACTTATGAGCTCGTCATTGCTTCTCCAGCAGTGTCCTGCGTGTCTAGTTCGTCTAACTTGTATAGTTTTCGTGATGGGGGGCAAGTGGCCGTATAGTTGGTGTCTTGTGGGGTGGTGTCGCCAGGACTTGTTCAATATTTTCAGTGAACCATTAATTAGTATGGAGATATCGCCTCTTTGATTAAAGCACATGGACTCTGTTTTGTCTGCTTTCACATGGAGTCCTAGGCAATTTGTTGCCCGTTCCAGACTATGTAGCCGGTGTATTTGCCAGAAGCACTGTATCATCAGCGTAGTCCACGTCCATAATAGATTTTGCAGATTATCGTCTGCTTCTTGTCTTTGCCAGAGTAAAGCCATTTTCTTTCGTTAAATCTATCGACGTTCTAAGCACGTTGTTTAGCAGATAATAAACTGGTGGGGCTAATGTGCAGCACACCTGCGACAAAATCCTTTGTTGGATCTGCCAATGGAGTTTGTCCACTATTTAATGTGTTTTACAGATGCATATATGTGATCAAGATATTCTGGGTAACAAGGAACAGCAAGATATAGAAAAGGAACAAGCATGGGTGCTGGATAGACCAATTGAATCTTCTGGTGGAATTATAACGTTTTAAGAAGTACAGCAGCGAATACCTCTCATATTTGTTACGTGACCAAAATATTAATGAGACAGATAAAACGGCTACTATTATGTTGGAGCTGTTTAAAACGTGATTCGACCCAGCGGTCTTATGATTGAAGCAGTTTTTAAAGTGACCACAGGACACTGATTTTACACTATCCAGCATATTTGGAAAATGCAAACCAGAAACGAACTGACAGAAGTGCACCACTGACCATAGCAATACAACAAACAACCAAGTAATCAACCAACCAACCAGTCGCAGCTGCCAACTGACGCAAAACAGGTGACCGTTTTGGTTGGTTTATTTAAAGATTTCTCAAGACGACACGAGACAGAGAGAGCAACCTCAATATAACCAGCCGAGAAAATAATGCGGGGTTAGGTCGAGAAATTCATTTTTTCTGTTCTTTTTTTTCTTTTATTCAGTTGTATGTAATTGAAGGCTGTGTTACATTTCTAAGAAATTACCGTGTTGTTTAAGTATTTGTCATTTTTAACTTTGGCGAAAAATAGATTGAGTATGACAGTTTTTGCTTCACAAGAACACGTATGCAATAGTACACACACTTCATGGAGGTCACATATTCTTTGACATTATCACTGGAGTCTTGCAAAAAGATATATAAGCACACAATATTTTATTTTTACTCTGCCTAAAATATGTACTTATATATATATATAATTACATATATCTAATCTTAAAAAGTGGTTTCACATTAAAAAAGACAAGAAGCAGACGATATCCTGCAGAAACTATGTCAGACACAGACTACATAGATGATCTAGCGCTTCTCGCAAATATACTAGTCCAAACCCAATCCTTTCTGCATTGGCCAAAGCAAATTGCATGAGGTATTAGCTACTACGTGAGCAATAAAAAAAAGGCAGCACTCATGGGTTTTAAACTAGAACGGACCATCTTCATTCTAAGCGGTAAACCTCAAAAATTAGTAGACCAGTTCACATATCTCATCAAGTGAAAGTGATGTTAACATACGCCTAGTGAAGTTTTTGAATACTATAGACAGGCTATCAATCATACAGAGAAAATAAAACGAGACTACTCCTAAGTTGTACCCATTCTACAATAAGGGTGCATCATAGGGTCACTAACAAAACACATATTTGTTGGGAATTACGCAAAAATGCTGCGTGTTGTTTTCAACAAATCCTGGAAGCAACCCGGATCAAAACAGCGGCTATAAATTAAATCACCATGACCAGAAAACCCGGCATGCACTGCGTAACATACGGAAACACTGGACAGCTGTTTCAACGGCAGTGTATACCGTGATCTCCCACACTAAAGATCGACTACAGTATACAGAGCTGAAACTCTGCCACTGAGCTACTGGTCCACATTGTGCACGACCCATGCCAAATTAAATAGTCATGGTAAAGGCGCGGTCAATTAATCTGATGTGTCTTGCAGTAATTCACTGAGCTTTTTTGCTTAGATGTGGCTCAAACCCATATGAATAGGGCACCCTATGAGACTCGAACCAACTCGTGTAGGTTTGTTTGTCTAGCTTGCTAACCATTACACCACCAGAGGCGCCAAAAATCTGATCGTAAGTTAAAACGGTACTCTTACAGAGGACTTTGTCAGCTTCAGAGCGCAAAAGAGCAGCCGCTGTACTATCAATTACCTCCCATCTCACAAACTATCGCAGACTAACAAGACATGGTGGGCAGTGCTCAAGAAGTAAGAACGAACTCATAAGTGATGCTCTCTTATGGACCCCTATTCAGTGTTATATTTACTGACTACCAAATACTAACCGACATCATCTGTGCGGACTATGGATGCAACCTGAGGGACTTACTAGTAGCAATGGCTGATAGGAATAGATGACGAGAGAGAGTGAGTGGGTGAGAGAGAGAGAGAGAGAGTGTCAGGGAAGTCTGTGCTGTCAGTGTAACCTGATGATAATGGCAGTAAAAGAAGAATTAAGGGAGGTTCCACTTAATAGATAAACAGAAAAACCGGGAGGTTCCAAAAAACAGAGCAGGGACATTCTTAATAAAGCTGGAGGTGGATGGATTAGACAATAGACCAGAAAGGAGAGCTTCCTAGGATGAAGAAGAAAAGTAAACTACATTATGTGGAAAGCGATGATTATGAAAGAATAGGTGAATGACAATGAATTTAGAGCGTATAAAGAAACTGTAAAAAATGAAAAGTGAGCAGAAACGAGAGTTAACGAAGACTCGATTATAGGAAACTTACATCCCTATGTGTTGAGCGAAGATGAAAGTTCTGAGACGGGAACAAAGCGATTTGCCATATGTATACTTCAGGAGCGGCAAAAGAGGAAAAGTTGTGGTTTGGCTGCCCGGTAGAACATTAGTGGGATGGTGCATTTCAACCCTGATGGGTAAGTGTGTTTCGTGTGTAGAGATGGACACAGAGCCAGGGAATGTGTAGCCGGTAAGAATTTGCTGCCCGCGGGGGTTAATTGCGGATTTACCCAAATGTATAAAGTATCATAGGATTGTGCATTGTAGTGTGAAGGGTAGGGATTTTATCCAACATTTGAAATTTGTCTGATTTTTTTTTAATCTAAAAGAAAAAAATAATTTGATTGATAGGATTTGTTTTGCTTTTTATTTTAAAAAAATTTTTTTTAGAAGTATGAAAAAAAGGATTATTTTCCTTGGGTTAAAATCTTAAAATGTAGACACAAAAAAAGTTCTTAAAATTTTTGTTATGCAAGTTTATTTCAAATATGTATACAAGATTATCTATTCTGTTGGTATTGTTAGTAAACCATTTAGAATTAAATTTCATATATCTAATGAGTAATTTTATTGGTTGATACTCATTAATTCAATTGACTTCTACAATTATAGGATAACAAATAGGAGATTTTTCATTATTAGTTTTGGGCCTCCAAAAGTTTTGCTGGACAAAACAGATTCTGTAGGGCGTTCTATTCAAAAAATAGATTGTATGTTCTTTTTGGCTGGGTTGGTTGGTTGGTTGGTTGGGTTTTATAACATATCAACCTTTGTTAGTTATTTAATGCCAAATCCATTTTTATGCAAATCAGTTCAATTTCAAATAATTCAGTTTAGCATGAGTACACAGTTTAATTATCGAAAACATTTCTTTTTCAAGCTATTCAGTTTAGTCAAACAGTTCTAATTTAACCAATTCAGTTTAGTATAAAACAGATTTTGTTTACTCACAGTAAAATATCAAAACAGTTCAATATTAAACAATTCAGTTTAACGTAGGTAGAGTTTCAAGGACAAAAACAGTTTCATGTCAAACAATTGAGTTTAAAATCCAAAAAAAGTTCCATTTCAAAAGTCAGTTTAGCATAAGTACGCAGTTTAGATTTCAAAACAGTTCTATTTTAAACAATTCAGTTTAGTATAAATTCGCAGTTTAAATGCAAAAAAAAACCACCAGTAAAGTAAAATATCCACGGTTTAGTTCTATTTGACTCATAGTTAGGACCCTATCAGGTGCTACTACTCCGAGACAGAGTGAACCTGAGAGCGATAGCAATGAAGGGGTACTCTGCAATCCCCAAAGCTCCAGCATTACTGGAACCTCATCATCAGATAGTTTCATGGCATATAATCAGAACATTCGTTGGGTGTGGTCTTACTTCTCTGTAGAGGTGCTTTCTGTGCATTTTACAGCCCCAGCCGAATGGGCAAATAGATTATGCTTTGTACAAACACTGACACTTTATTTTTCAGTGAAAATCAATTGATTTCAATAGGGTAACATCAATAAGAACTCCCAGGGTAATAAGTAGAAGAAAAATCATAAACACTCATGACTGGATTAAAGTATTAGAAATAGGACGGCCCAATTAAGATCTGAATCCAGTTAATTGCCAGGCTAGTAAAAACGGGATGAAAGTAGATAAAATTAGTGTTTTGAGAGTGGAACCAGCCACAGATTTTTAATCTCACCTGGGTTAAAACGAGAAATAGAATGGATAGTTGATTCGTTTGATCTCCTCACATAAGTGTTGGGATATAGCGATGCCTCCTCGTCCTGTTGGAACTAGTATAGCAAACTGGATGCTTCTAACTGAAGAATGAGAGAGATTTAATGGCCTGAAATTCCTTTAACTGGAGTAATGCGACAGAAGACGGTAGTAATATAAGTTTATAAAGAACTGAGAAGGAGATAGAAAAATTAGACTAAAACGGTTATCAAGGTGAGTTAAAAAATACGAGGGTCAACTGTTTGAAGAGTAGGAATCTTTAGAAGCAGAATATCCTGCAGGGATGGTGAAGGAAATGGCTGTAGGAGACATGTCGAAGTTTGGTGTTTGCGTGCTTCGGTGAGACTTTAACTTTGCCGGCAGAGAAAATTAACTTGCAGCAAGCAATTAATTGATAAGATGAGAATTGTTTGAATCTAACCATTTTCTATCCTAAGATAGATGGGAAGGGATGAGAAGTGGTCAGAAATAAGTGGGTTAGAATTTTACTGATAGTGGCAATCTTAGTGGAGGGAATAATAAAATTGAGAGGAAGAAAGAAAAAATCGAAACCAAATAAGGTGAGTGTTGGTAATGCAAAATATCAGGAGAAGAAGAGGCAGATGAGAAGAATAACAGCCTCTTTGAGTGTTGAGAAAGGTGGAGAACTGAATGTAGAACTGTTGGAGAAAATGCTGATATTTGCAACCTACAGACAAGAACACGGAAAGAAATAAAGTCTTTTGATGTAAACTTCTAAGCCAAAGAAGGGCCTATGCTTGCATGTGCATACTTAAAATAAAAGAAAAAAAAATCACCACAACAAAAATCAAATAAAAAAAAACCCTACAAACAAATAGAGTATAAGGAAAGCTGAGAGATTCAACTAGAGGAAAAAAGGATTGTCGTTGTTAAATAAGAAAATAACAGGAGCATATATTTGCTTTATGCCTTTAGGTCTTACTCCCGTGAGATGAAGGTTTTTAGAAATTTGTGTTGTTTAGAATGAACCCAACCCTTTTTGATTTTAGGACTTATATGATGTTGATAGGAACGCTACGGCTATGTGAATCGAGAGCTTTGCTTATTGTTGGTCGCAAGACACTTATTCGGAAGGAAGAAATATGATAGTGCTTTGTCCTTTGTTCAGGCGTAAATGTTATGAATGTGTGGGAAGCGTGCACCACATCCTTTATATCGGTAGACAAATAAAAGTAAGTAAAGTAATAGCTACTACACCAAGGTGTAGGGGAGGGCGCTACACCTTTCACTTGATTGCTTCATTTTACCTATGGTACGTACCTTATATTGCTGAGGAGGCATCGTTTACCATTTTTAAAGTATTTGGTATGACGCGACCTGGGATTGAACCCAGGTCTCTCGGACCATTTATACAAATGATGAACTGATATGAGAGTTAATTGTAATGTGAAAAAAACCCGAAAGAGCTTTATTGAATTGATAATCAGGAATTGAACTTATCAAGTTGAATAGTAAAAAAGATTCAAAGAATTGAACAAGCATTATGTTTTAATGTCCGGTGGAATTTATATACAGCGTTAAACTTTTCTAAAAAATGTTTTAGCTTGTTTGAAGTAAACAGGGTTAGAGATAACCCCCACCAAAAATATAAAACAAATGAACTTCTAAAAAGAAAACAAGGAAAAAATTGACGACTATTATGAAAACAAAAGTATAAGAACAATCTATGTGAATTCAAATATTTGGCAACAGTTTTCATTATTATATCACTTAACAGAGGTTTTATTTGTACCCGAAAGTCCCAATCGTCCATCGCTCCCGGTAGGACCTCCAAACTACATCCAGTGTCCATATTGAGATTATGTAAGTAAGTCCGTACGGGTCCTCCAACACTGGGGCATCCATATATAGGGTTACATAGAAAAAAGTCACTGATGAATCCATCCTTGCTTCTCTAGCTGTCCTCAGCATGTCCTGAATCGCATCTGAGATAGGTAATTGGCTGTGAAACAGCTGATTTTTGGAGTGTTGCTTCAAGGATTTGTTCAACACAATACGTATCATTCTTATGTAGTTCCTATTAAGCTTTTTCTCCATGCGTTTTGTTAGCATATATGTGGCGCATCCTTACAGTAGTATTGACACGGTTACAGTTTGGAAGAAATTCATTTTTAATTGATCGGATAGATCAGCAGTCCAGAATAACCTGTTGAAAATGTTCCACGCCTTTAATAGGCGTATGATTATATCACTTTTAGTAAATGAGATATTGCTACAGAGGCATTCAAATTTGTCACTTTGAGTGGAGACATCTTTTTATTTAAATTACGTTCACGTAGAGGCCAACGCATCCTGCATTTTGCTCCAGGCTGTGCAGTAGCAATTTGGCTTGGGTAGGTGTATTTGTAAGAAGCACTTGATCATTTGTTTAGTCTGCGCCTGTAATAGCTTCTCCGGATACCGTCTGTTTCTTGGCTTTTTTTTTTTAAATGTGGAACCATTTTCTTTTATTAAACCTATTGATGTTTGAAGTACATTGACAGATTATAAACATATATACAACTAATATATCTCCTTGCAAAACTCCGGCGTCAATGTCGAATAAATTGGGGTCTCCACCAAATTAGCGAACTTGTGCTTTTTTTTGCTTTTGAAAGCATCATTATTGCTGTCACAGTGTATTTTGGGGAAAACATATACTCGTTGTATATGCTCCATCTTTCATCTCTGTGCTGAGTCAAATACTTTGGAGAAGTCTACGAACAATAGTGTTACCTCGAGATGTTTTTTACGCGTTCACCGATGATTTGACTAATAATCAGAATTTGTGAAGTTACGGATCAATTTTTCTTAAAACTGTTCTGAGTTTCTGATTTTTTTCAAAAAGTTTCTCGATTCCATGTTGGATTCGTTTGAGATCCATGGCATCATAAACCTCATCAGCTACAGCAGTAAAGTTTATACATCTGTTTTTATTAGTAATTCTCAGGTCTCCCTTCCTGGGGTAGGGAAGGATGCTGCCTTTTGTCCATTTCTCTATTGTACTTTGTTTATAGAGAGCGTTGCATAATGGAAGACGTGCCTTATCAAATGTTCAAGTCTTCCATATTTAGCTGGTATTTCTGCTTGTAACTTTTATTCAATATTGCGTTGAGTTTTTTCCGTAAACTGACCTAGTTTGATAATTAACTATATATAATTTTTTGATTGGCTTATCAGATGGATTTCCAGGGAAATTCTTGAAATGTTTTTTCCAATTGTGTTGCCTTGGTGGGCAGCTTCTAATTTTTCTGTCGTGGAGTACTTCCGTTTCCTCACTTCATTTTTTGTTTGACATCCTAATCATGATTGTCTATCTCCTTCTGAGTTTCTGATTTTATTGATTTGTCCTTGAATGCATTCCATTTCTTTTTAGTATATATTAGTTCTCTCTGATAGCCATCACACAATGCAGACACAAACGTTTTTTAAATTTTAAATACATATTTAAATATATATAATTTTATATATACTTTTTATTCTTTTTAGTATGTTAGTTCTCTGGGCTTTCTTAAGTTTCAGCGCATTGACATTTGTTAGTTTTCTTTTATTGAGTAAGGATGGGTTTTTATGTTATTTCGTTTGGTACATTTTGTTTTTTTCTAATTATTATTGACTTTCATGGATCTCTTCATTTGGCTGTTGCGTCTCTATGAGTGGTTATGAGGTTTTCATTTTCTTTATATATAAGTATATCTTTCACATGTCACATGAATAGTATCAAACTTGTTTCTTAAAGTTACCGTATATTAATTTTTAATACTGTAAGGTAATTGAACGGCTCATGGGAAATTGAATGAATTGATAAATAAATAAAGCAGACAGCATTCGCTGAATAATTAGGCCGAAAATGACTAAGGAAAATTGGAGGTTCGAAATCTCGTTCGCATGCACAAGCGGAAGTTGATGTTTCTGCTCCTGACACAACAGGTGGAAGTGAGAGGACAACTTGTGTCCTTTCAGGAGTAGATGGTAAGACGTAAGAAGGTGAAACCATCAGTAGAAAACAACACAACGAAGATATAAGGAGACAAACGCTTACTAGCCCCAATCTATCTTTTTTTGGGGGGGGAATTCCAAAGGGGGTGTTAGACTACGTGACCTAGCGGACAAGCATGTTAGAACCTGGAAGAAATTCAAGATCTGTGTCTGTCTATTCATCTTTTTCTCACGTGTTGCTTATTTTCGTCGAGTTAACGTGGACGCCTCATGTTTCGAGACTCCCTTTCTTTCTCCCGGTTTTACTTGCTACCTCGTAGAAAATGCTTAACAATTTCATGTTCGTCAATTTGTAACCACTGTGGGATTACAACAGGGTTCACAAGAGTCCCTTTACTACCACTATGGTTCAATATCACTGTTGGTGAGAGAGGACCAGTCATATCGTGAAGTTTGAACAGTTCGAGCTTTTTTTCTGCGTAGACTGAGGCGAATCTTTCCCGAGATGGTTCTGTGATCGGAAGATACCTCACAAAAAAAAGGAGTATGTTTCACAATTCGACGTGCTATTTTCCACTTCTTGTTCATGAATCTAGCTCTCCTTTAAAGTTATTTGGTTGGGAGTAGGTTCATATTTTTTCCCTCCTTATTTTTGAATTTAATATCTAGGCATAACAACGAGTGAAAAATCTACCAAAATTTCATTATTTCGGTTTGGGGTTGGAGTTAGCAGAATTTACTATTTTCGTCTTTGCTGATGATTAGAAATTTGTGTCGGAAAAGGGAAGATAGCTTATTGTAGAAGGTGATGATATCCGTTTCATTACTAGCATCGTAGCTAAGAGCAATTCTTGTGCTGCGGTTGCCATTAAATGAAGCAGACATCTTTCTCGGTTGGATTCTCTCTCTGCTTTTTATGAATTTTAAGATTCAATGACTGAGAAGCATTGCAACACGTCAAAAGACAGTATTGTCGGAGATTTTCCAAGCAGATGTCGAGACAATTGTCAATCCATAACTAGTATTATGGTATTTCATTTCTAGTTCGCTATGGTAGGGTTTGTGTTTTTATATGTATCTGATTTTTTTATGCTCAGCTGTAGACACTGTCAGCACAGGTAGCTGGTTTACTGTATTTAAAGTCTTAACATTAAACGTCTCAACGTTTACATTTTTTTGCGTTTAAGTAATTTTAGTTTGGGTTTGGGTTTGGGCTCTGCACCCGACTTTTTGAATCAAAGCATCTCCCTACCGTTTACCCATGTGACGAGCAATACCGTTAGAATTAGTCATAGTAATCTTTCGTTAGCTGTCTTTTTTTGCCTTCGCCAGTCGACCTCACACTTAGATATGAGTAGTAGTAGTTTCCTGACTGAATTATTTGATTCTGGCCATTGACCTATCTGCTGAAGCCCGTCATTGATCTGTCTTCGACCTCATCCTCATATCTTCCAATAATATCCATCCTCAGAAACATTTATCCGATTTAGAGATATTTCTTTTGTGAGTTTTACTTCTTCGGAAAAATGTTACACGTTGAATTTCTTCAAGTTTCACTTTACTAGGTTAAATTCTTCTGTTGTTGTTTTTTTTTTTTTTTTTTTTGTTTTGTTTAAACCAGGATTTATGAGTTGAATATATTGCTGTTGGTGATAAGTGCCTTTCTTTCTTCTTATTTTGAATGTTTAAACATCATGTATTCAGTATAATAGACCTTATCACTTTTTTCAGCGACAACTTTATCTTGTATTATCTTAAATGTTTTCTGCAATAAAATTAAATGAAATACCAAATTCAGGAGATTAGGGTTTACCTTCGAGGACTTTTCTCCTGAAGACATTCTGCTTCCGTTTGAAGATTTGCTTCTTCGAGCGTTTCTATTTGTATGACCTTATGTAAATGTTTCTGTGTTTTGTTAAGATTTTTTGCGTTTTCCATTCCATTTTGCCTTTGTTTTATTTTACTTTTTCTTTTTTTCATGCAAATATATGTTTCTCAACACATTTACTTAATGTCAAGCGTAGATAATTATTTTTTTCTAAATTTTTAATTTTTTGAATTTATTTTTGCAGAGGAAGCTGGTGTAAAGAAATTCTAGTTTTTACCTGCCTTACAGGACCAAATTAAGATATATAATCTAATGAAATAGCCAAAAAAAGCACAATTTCTCTCTCTCTCTCTGTCTTTCTCTCTCTCTCTCTCTCTCTCTCTCTCTCACACACACACACACACACACACACACTCTCTCTCTCTCTCTCTATATATATATATATATGAAAACGCTGGTAGTGCAATGCTTATCGTCGTAGTAAATGAAAATGGAGACATGAGTTCAAATCCTAGACGACGTTGTTTACATTATCCATAGCTCTAATACTGTTGGGAAAAGGATGAATCCAACTATTCTCTCTTCAGCCAAAAGCAAATAGCAAAAGAGACTCTGTTTTTTAACTTTGGTATAGTCACTAACTGGTCTAGGAGAAGGAAAACTCTAGATTTAAACCTATTAAACTTGTGTCATATCCTGTTTGTTTGAGGAGGTTCGTGTATATATATATATATATATATAGTTAATCCACATTTACCCTCAAGACATTTTAAACACAACATATATACATCATTACATGATTTACAGTCCGAATTATAATCAAGGAAACTATTCATAAGTGTTTTAAAGCATTTGAACAGATACCTATGTATTAAAGACTTATATTTACTTAGTGTATGAACAAAGTTGCATATATCAAGTGAAAATATTCTTCTAATTACCACTGAATCGATTACCGATTCAAAACAATTTAACTTTAATGAGGATTTCCTATCCGATATCCAAAAATTAAATTTCATGTCTATGAAGCTCTAAAAATCTATAATAAAGTGATAAAAAACATTTTCCCAATCGATTAGTCAATAACATGCAATATGGAGATAGTGAAGGCAATATACATACATATATATATATATATATATATATATATATATATATATATATATATGTATGTATAATCATCATGTCGCGCCATCAGCACAGATCTCCCTGACCTCCTCCTGCCACCGTTCTCTATCGTCCATCGCTCCCGGTAGGTCTTCAAGGCTACATTTTGTATCGGCACAGAGCTGTTGTATGTAGGTTCGAACTGGTCGTGTGCCTTTGCTCTTCTATGTGAAGAGATCCACAGGAGTATGTCGCTTATGAGTTCTTACCTGCTTCTCCAGCAGTATTCTAATGTCTGGTTCGTCTAACTTGGATTGTTTTCGTGATGTGAGGTTGGTAGCCGTACAGCTGCTGCTTTGCAAGGTACTGCCTGCAGGACTTGTTTGATATTGCTCGCAGCATTCTTGTGAAATTGGCGTCAAGCTTTATCTCCATACGTTTAGTTAGGATCTATGTAGTGCATCCATACAGCAGTATCGATATAACTGCTGCTTGAAAATAACTACTTTTTATTTCATCGGTCAGGTTAGACTTCCATAGGATCACTAGCTTATCGATAGCTGTCCATGACATTGAAGTCACGTGTTGATGTCTGTTTCAGTTGATCAGACACTGCTTCCTTGGTAGGTGAATTTGTCTACTTGTTTCAGAGAACTACCGTTTATTTTGGAGATGTCGCCTGTTTGATTAAAGCACATGTATTCTGTCTTGTCTGCGTTAACATGGAGGCTTCGGTCGGCAGCTTCTCGTTCTAGACGATGTAGCGGGGTTTCAGCTTGGGCAGGTGTATTTGCCAGAAGCGCTATGTCATCTGTGTAGTCTGCGTCTGTAATTGTATGTGCGGAGTATGTTCTCTTTTTTTCCTTTGTAAGCTTAAAACCTTTGTTTTTCATTTTATCAATAGACCTTATAAGCACGTAGTCTAGACAAATATGTCTCCTTGCAACACACCAGCTACAATGTCGAACTAGTCTGTGTTTCTATCCGGGGAACGTCCTTTCTCTTTTGTGTTTTTTATATAGTATCGTTATGGCATCGACAGTTCTTTTGGGAAGGCCGTAGGCGAGTACTATTTGCTCCATCTTCCGTCTGTGTATGGAGCTATAAATAGCTACAAGTATTGCTCTTAAGTAGAAGGCAATATTCCAGCAAACAGCCCTGACAGTCGGATCGAACAGTCTCGCTGGTTATCCTCTCACTTGAATATGTTGTACTACTGTTCTTTGTTAATATATTTGTTTAACTCAATTCTTCTCTGTATTTATTTCTGGCCCCTAACAAGGTCACAACAAAAATACTTGAGATATTTCCCAGACGACACTACTTGTCATGCTGCGAAAAACTACAAGGATCAAAATCGAAAATAATATAAGAAATTTCCCTCCTAGAATGTTGGCATGGATTTATTCTAGATCTACTCAACTAGCTTTTGATTTATTTCTTAAGAGTGAAAATCTACATTTTTTTCAAGAATTCATTCAGTTTCAACATTTTTTAATTATCTTAAAGCTTAACGAATAGGTTTGCTTACATTTTCATTACGTTAAATATATTCAAAGTAATTTTCCATCTGACCCCTGCTGATAAAATCATTTGAAGTCGTATATATTTTTAAGGCTTAAATACATTTTTCCTCTTCATTGCGACATTCTCAAAGAAGGTCAATCACACACATAAAATTTATTAATACTGGCGTAGACCCAAAAAACTAGTAGATTAAAATTATAATCTCTTATAACTCAGTCTAATATTATCTTTTCTGACAAGAAAAGACAGTAAATTCCGTTTTCAGTAATTTTTTTCATTCAATCAAATGAAATAAAAATTGAATAACTTGTAGATTGGTGTTCTATTCAATCGATGACACCTTTTTCCGCTACACACACACACACACACACACACACACACATATATATATATATAATTCTAAACACGTATGTTCCTAAAAAAATAAGTTGGGTGAGCAACCTATTTTAAAAAGATTTGTACTATGGAATTATAGCAGAGGTGTTTTTATTTTTTAGATTTTATATTTTGCACTCCGTGGTACTCTCCCGTAACTCAAAATTTCGCATTCTCACACTCATCTGAAGAGGCAGAGGTTCCAAGTAGCCATATTAAAGGGAGAGTGGGGGTAATAAAGCATGACTGCTAAATCTGTGCTTAAATGTATTTTAAAAATGACCAATTACAAATCGTACAAGCCATATAATCAGTATTAAAAAAGGAGAAAAACGCTGATCACCAAACTAAAAATGAGGCAAGTAGAACCACTCAAAAAAGGTGTTGCTTGTTTTAATTCATTATTCTGTAAGGCACAACTTGTTTTTGATTATATTTATTTTTGTTTTATTTTTCTAATTGTTAATAACCTGGTTTTATTCCATTTTTAACAGCAAATCAAACCCTCAAAGGTGATTTACGACCGAAATTTAATGCCAAAACATCTAGATTTATTGTATCAAATATCTGTATCTGAAACATTATTTGCATAGAGATGTATGACCGGCACATTGAACCACAGCAGTTATTATCACTCCGGATCTGATTGGGCTTGGAAGTAATGGCTATGAAGAGTTATTCAATATTTTCCAGATCACCAGAAATGCAACTTAGCCACTAGATTTAGTTTTCTATCATCCCAAGGACACTCAGAAATAAAGAATTATTTCCCCCGTACAGTGTTAAGTTATTATACACACACACACACACACACACACACACACACACACACACACATATATATATATAGATGTATATATATTATCAAAATTGAACGCTAAAAGCGTTTTTAATCCATGAAATATCTCCCCTGCTCTCTGCATAAAATTTCCGAGCAATACAACAATATTCTTCTAGTATAAAATAGGATAACAACTAACGACTCGTGATTTTACGTCGTCACTCCTCAGAATATTATTGGGAATCCGTTGTTTTAAATACAAGCTTACCTGGGGATTAATAACATGAAACTTTGAGTCATGAATTTAAATCCTGTTTTATTATTATCCAATATCTCCTCCCTCCACTCTCTCTCTCTCTCTCTATCTCTCTTTCTCTCTCTCTCTCTATCTCTCCACACACATATATATATATATATATATATATACTCAGTCGGGCAATGAAACGGTTTTTTTATTAGGGCATTCGATTTTTGAAATCAATTTTAAGAACTTCACTTTTATAGTTCATACTCTTGCCAAAGTGAAGGAATATGCAAGGGCACCACATTTCATAAACAAAAATTTAGCTCCCAGGGACTTTCACTTGTTTTCTAAACTGAAAATATATCTCAAGAGAAGAATTTCTGCGTGTTGAGGACCATCAAAGAAATACGACAGCAGG
The DNA here is from genome assembly GCA_963585895.1 of Sepioteuthis lessoniana. Lineage (NCBI taxonomy): Eukaryota > Metazoa > Mollusca > Cephalopoda > Myopsida > Loliginidae > Sepioteuthis > Sepioteuthis lessoniana. The sequence goes on along the minus strand of CAUZXS010006742.1, from coordinate 231,777 downwards.
TTTTCAAAAAGACCGAGACCAGTAGCAAACTGGATTAAATAAACGCGTTCAATCCCAAGGGGATTATTTTGAAGACGCTTCATTTATTGTGCTTGGATCTTAGTAAAGGCGAACACAGAAATACGACTCAATACAAACGTGAATCAGCTTACTATTCTCTGTGTGATCAAATTTTGCATAATTTAACCGCGTCCTTGACGTCAACTTTAGTATTTCCCTTTTCGTTCGTATTTTTCCCAATTTGCACTGATCACAGTTCGAGGTTATCAATACCAGTGGAACAAACGTAGGAGTTATGCTGTTATAGGGATGTTTAAATTTTCATGGATGTCATGGATCACGATCAACCCCCGCTTATATCAAATTCATTGGCTTTCAATCCTTGATAAATCTCTCTCTCTCTCTCTCTCTCTCTCTCTCTCTCTCTCTATAATCCAAGGAATTAACAATTAACATATAAATTCTTCCAAATATGAATAACAATAAATATTTTACGATATGTTTCAAAATGGAAATTGACTTTTATCTTTTAAATTGATATCATTTTGTTTAGAAAACTTGTTTATATTGATTATGATTTTAAAATTTACTGTAACCTCAACGAGAATTAGGAATTGATTATATTTCTTACTGAATTGATATTGACGTTATTATCTCTATAATTTGGAGTATTTCACCGGTTTTAAAACTTTGTAATATCTTAATTTTTAACTAATTGGTTTAAAAAAATGCATAAACATTACATTTGTTAATAGTAGTTATATTTTCACCGCACACACACACACACACACACACACACACACACATATATATATATATATATAAAATGAAATTTAATTTCTAAATTCTCTTTTTGCCTGCAGCAATGCAAGCGTTTCTGGATTATTTTCAAATACGTAACTGTTTTTCCATCTGAAAAATAAATATGAAATCACCAAATTGAATTCCTTTTCGTATGATTTATAAAAAATAGAATATATATATATATATATATATATATATATATATATATATATACGAAGTGCTCACGATAGGTTTCCAGACCTTTTTTCCTATGGGCATTTAAAATTGTCGTAGACTCTTGAAAATTAAGTATGTTATTGCTATACATCTTATGAGATGGCTGACCTGTTTTTATGATTTCAGGTTCAAATGAACAGCTACACCAGCAATTGGAATACACCCAACTAAAGCCTGATTGTCACAGCTGGTGAATTTTAAAAATGCAATCTGACACTTTAGAAAAACGATATGCAATAAAATTCTGTAATAAACTTGGAAAAAATGCCACAGAAACGTATGGAATGGTTCAGACTGCTTTTCGACCATCTTGCATGAATCGAGCATCAGTTTTTGAGTGGCGTAAGAGATTAAAGGAAGGCATGGAGTCTGTGAGAGATGATTAGAGGTGGGGGATAAGTAAGGAAGTCAATACACCAGAGTTGATTGGCCAAAGGGTTAGGGTTAGGGTTAAGGTTACTATCTTGAGGTTTTAAGGGAATCAAGGAAGATATTCCTTGAGAAGAGCTCATCACTCTTCAAATCGGGTTAGTGGCATTTCCACCAGCACAATCCACCCGTCCACAACTCCATCCTTGTCACACACTGTTTGACCAAGATGAGCATCAAGACAGTTCCTCAGCCTCCCTATAGTCCAGACCTTGCTCCCTGTGACGTTTGGTTATTCCCTAATCTCAGAGGCTGTTGTTATGAGACAATTTGGAGATGAAAGAGACTGAGACGAAGGTCATTGACACGCTCACACAAGAGGGCTTCCATGATGCATACCAAAAGTTGTTGGAACGGTAAAACAATTTCATTGCAGCCAGAGAAGATTACTTCGAAGGGGACTAGTTTCATGTGTGAATTATCAATAAAAGTGCCCTTACGAAAACACTCTTGAAACTTATCGTATTCCCCTCATATATATATTTATATATATATATATATGTATATATGGTATGGCTCATAAATTTGTTCCACTTGTGAGCTACTAAAACTATTAGTGCTGGATAGCAATACTTGAAACTATTTCATTGTGTGCTACTAAAACTATCGGTGATAGATTGCAATACTTGAAACCATTTAACTGTGAAAACAAATGAGCTCTGGCTCGTTAAAAAATTCTTTCGTACGAACAATTCATATACAAATCATATATTTAATTCATATGTATAAAAATGGCTTGGCATTAAATAACCTACTTGGGTTAATATGCCGTAAAACACGACCAGCCAATGAAACTACTAATCAAACAAACAACAGACTAATGATATCTTTGCTCTTACAAGAATACCATATGAACCCACATGTTTGAATCGCGTGTTCTTTTTCTTCGCTTTCTTTCTTCGTAATATAAACGGAATGGTTCAGTATTTAACTTTGGTGATGAGAGGCAAAAGATCCGAAGACGTGTGTTTAAGAAAGAAAGAAAGAAAGAAAGAAAGTGAAAACACTAAACACTATTTGCTTTTCATCTGCCTCAATGGCATCGAATGAAGAAAAAAAATGGTTGATGCAAAAGAACGTGAACATAGAATGGGAAAGAGCCAGAATAGAAACGTACTAAGAAGATGTAATGAGTAAAAGAAAGAGAAAAAGAAATCTCATATTAAGATTGGAAGTTTATTTACGAACAAGCAAAAGACGTTAAATTCCATCAGAAATAAAATATACCAAAAATTAACAAATTATTAAATCTTAATGAAACATACGCAACTTATTAACAAAAGTTGAATATCAACATTCAAACGGGTTTAATTAAGTAAGTAAAGTTGGCGACCGTAGTCGAGGGTGACCTGAAGGCTCCCTTTTCGATACAACAAGATGTGAGTGCTACTCCTTTCCCTGCATTGCTCCACTTTAACCTTGAACTTTACATTATAATGCTGAGTGTTAAGCAAGGTAGCGTTAAGTACAATCCTTTTAATCTTTGGTATGACTCGACCTGGGATTGAACCCAGGTCTCCCAGGCCATTGGCGAACACTATAACCATCATGCCAATGTACAGTGTACTCTAAATTTAAGCCTATGTAATTTAAAGTCATTTATAAAAATACCTACCACCATACAAAAGTATGTGCATATTCATGTTTTAGAATACAAAGAAAACTTATGAAAACTTCAATCACAATATGTAAATTAAATTATTAAAAAAAAATAATTTTCTTCAAAACCAAACATACAAATACTTATTTTTTCATTATTGTTGGAAAATTGAAAAATTAAAACTGATATTATAACAAGGTATTCATGAGCAGGCTTTGTAGCAAAAATAAAATTCCAGATTAATGAATTTACATGAATATCCCTGATGCACTGATCTTCAAATTGCTACATATTGATATTCTTAAACATTAGAAATATTTTGAGTACATCAATCTCTAGGTTAAATGTTACTTTATGTATTTCACGTTTTAAAATATTTAAACATTGATTTAAGTTTTAAAAATGATCAATGATGGTAGAAAGCGCTCGGGGAGTGAATTTCAGATAATTCTAAATCTAAAATTGAACCAAATAAATCTTGTAAGACATACATAAAATATAAGTGCAAAAGGTGAAAGCATAAGAAAATCGTATCTCTTTACACACACACACACATAAAAAACACAAACACAAATACTTATATATATATATATATATATATATATAGAAATGTCCTTTAGGAGATTGTATTTCTGAAAATAATAATAAATATGTTGGTTTAACCTCAACTACCCTATAGAGAAGACTTAAAATGCACCTTTCTGATACAAGTTCCATAGCACAGCATTTAAAATTATTCATGCTCGACAAGAGAATTACGGAAAATTCTTACATAAAACACAATATTAGAAGATCAAACTAACAAGTAAAAACAACAGATTCTCGAGGCACTACATGTTAGGAACATACAACGTAAACTTAACAGAATTAATTTTCAAACCAGTGCTAATGTACTTAAATGTCTTTAGCTACTGACGCTATTTATCGAAACAAACTCGAAAAGTAAACGCCACAGAATACAACAGTACAGGTTCTGTTCTGACAAAGTAGTAAGATACATACAACTGTTATATCACTCTTTTTATACATCCTCCCCTGATGGTGACCCAAAGTCGGGCAGAAAGTAGTGGGGAAATAACTAATTATGGAAGATTTATCAACCAATTTCCGCCGAATATCATAAGATCAATACGGCAATTCGAAAGGATTAACAAAAAATATGTAGACAAAAAATATGTATTATTTTTAATGAAATATATATATATATATATATATATATATATATATATATATATATATATATATATATATGGTACTGTTTGTGACACGGGGTTCATTCAATTAACAATCTGCCCGACGATTGCTGATTGCATTAAATTCAGTGTCAAAGACAGTACCATTTGATATATATATATATATATATATATATATATATATATATATATATATATATATATATATATATATATATATCATCATGTTGCGCTAGTAGCACGGATATCCCTGACCCTCTCTCACCACTCGTCCTAGTTAGGTCTTCAGGACAACATCCCGTATCCTCACATAGCTGCTGAATGTATATTCATGCTGGTCGTCATTCTTTTGCACGGTCATGTGTCGGGGTCCATAAGAGTACATCTCTTATGAGTTCGTCCCTGCTTCTCCAGCATTGTCCTGCATGTCTGGTTTGTCTAACTTGATTAGTTTTCGTGATAGAGGGCAGGTGGCCGTACAGTTGGTGTCTTGTGGGGTGTTTCCGCCAGGACTTGTTCAAGATTGCACGGAGCATTCTTGTGTAATTGCCGTCTAGCTTCTTCTCCAGCCGTTTTGTTAGCGTCCATGTAGTTCATCCATACAGCAGTATCGATGTGACCGCTGCCTGGAAGAAACTGCATTTAATTTTATCGGTTAGGTCTGATTTCCATATAATCGATAGCCTATTGATAGCTGTCCATGCTTTCGTTATACTCGTTTCGATGTCCTTTTCGGTTGATTCGACGCTGCTTCCTAGGTAAGTGAATTTGTCTACTAGTTTAAGAGGGGTTCCTTCTAGAGTGGGGATGTCCCCCGTTTGTTTATAGTACATATATTCCGTTTTGTGTACATTGACATAGAGGCCTATGCCTGCGGCTGCTCGTTCCAAACTATGCAGTAGTGTGTCGGCTTGGTCGGGTGTATTTGCCAGTATCACCATGTCATCGGCGTAGTCGGCGTCGGTAATTGTTTTTGCGGGGTACCTTCTGCTTCTTTTCTTCGTCAGTTCGAAGCCATTCTCTCTGATTTTGTCAATCGATGTTCTAAGTACGTAGTCTAGACAAATGATAAAGAGGTACGGAGCCAGCGTGTCCCCTTGTAGTACTCCTGCTACCATGTTGAAGTATTCTGTGTCTCAATCTGGTGATCGCACTTTTACTTTGGTGTTTCTATAGAGAATCGTTATTGCCGCTACGGTCTCTTTAGGTATGCCGTACGCTAGTAGGATTTGTTCCATCTTTCCTCTGTGAATGGAATCGAAAGCCTTGGTAAAGTCAACAAATATTAATGTCGCTTGTAGGTTTTTTGCCCGTACACCTTCAAGGATTCCTCGGATGGTTAGTATTTGTGAGGTCGTGGATCTATTTCTTCGGAAGCCATTTTGGTTTTTCCTAAGTATGTTATCGATTTTGGGTTCTATGTGGTTGGAGCACTATTTAACAATACTGTACAGTCGGTCCTCAATTAAATCACCAAGTGAACTAATAAGAACCATAAACCTCTTTTGTATATTATATTGTGGTTTCTTCCAGCATCAATAACCACAGTTCCGTGATTGACAGAGAGAGGTCAAATGTCAGACACCCCCATTTTCACAGTGTGAGAGTTTGGAAAGAGTTTGGAAATTCGGAAAATGTTTTCTGATCCCGATGTCAAATGACAACTATTTATCACTTCAACCTTTTGACGACAACCTTAGAGAGCCTACAATGCACACACACACACACACACACACACACATATATATATATATGTGTGTGTATGTGTGTGTGTGTGTACATTGTAGGCTCTCTAAAATTGTCGTAGAAAGTTTGAAGTGATATATATATATATATATATCCTCAGCATCAAGTAACTCTGCTCGCATGGATTTCCCTGAGTCTCTCTCTCAATCCTTCCCTATCATCCATCGCTCACTGAAGGACTTCAACACTGCATCATATGTCTAAACATAGCTGTTGTTGGTAAATTCTTCGTAGTCGTCCAACACTGAAACGTCTATATAAATGCGTTTATATGAGAAGGTTACTCATGAGTGTCTCCTTGTTTCTCCAGGAGTGTCCAGTATGTCTTGTTCATCTTACTTGGATGGATTTTAGAGATGGGAGGTTAGTGGCAATACAGTTGTTGCTTTGTGGAGTGTTCGTTGCTGGATTTGTTCAATCTAGCTTGTAGCATTCTTGTGCAGTTTCTGTCAAGATTTTTATTTATGTGTTTTGTCAGCGTCCACGTGGTGTATCAATAGAATAGTACTGAGACAACCGCTGCTTGGAAGAAATCAAGTTTTATTTGATCGGATTGATCAGACTTCCATATGATTCTTTGCCGATCGATAGCAGTTCATGACTTCTTGGTGTGTCTTGTTAGGAGACAGAAAAGGTCTCGGAAGAAGAGAGTTTAGTTGGAACAAGTGTATTGAATTAACAGAACATATCTACAAAATAAGTGTTAGTACAGCAAGTTAAAGTGTCTGTTCGAAACTGTCGGGTTCGACTGTTGGAAGGAAGTCGGTATTAGACGTTCGTCCCACCGACCGGACGAGTGTGGCCCATAGGCTCTTTTTAGGTGAGTTCGGGCGCAGGGCCGTAGCCCAGACACGCTTCCAAAAATGCCTCGTGCCCCGTCAGAATTCCCCAAAAAAGGGGGGCCTCATACGCCAGGAGATCAACTTTGCCCCTTCAAGGAGGGTTAGAGCCTGGAGGACGGTCCCCTGAGGCTCAAGGTCGCCGGTCAAGGCACACCTCGACCGACTGCCACTGGAACCACGACCCACCCGACCATATCCGTGTACCGACCAACGCGGCCGACCGAGGTGTGGCCAAGCCCAGCGCAGGGAGGAAGTCTCTCCGAGAGTAAATTGGGTTAGTATTTTTGAAGGAGAAAGAGTTCATTATCGTGTAGATAGGTTACGATAACACTTCACTAAGCGAATATTGACATCCCTTTCAGTAGATTTAATGCTGCTGGTGAGGTACGTGAACTTGTCTTCTAATTTCAGCGGACCACCATTTACAGTGGAGATGGCTTCATTTCGATTAAAACACGTTTTGTTTGTGTTCACGTGGTGACTAATACATCCTGCTGCTTGCAACAGGCTATGCAGCAGATGCCTGCTTAGAAGCGCAATGTCATCTCCACAGTTTGCGTCTATTAAAGTTTTTCCGAGATATTGTCTTCTTGATGTTTTAGTGCGAACCCATTTTCTTTCATTAAATCAATCGACGTTCGAGATACGTAGTTTGCGCAGATTATCCACAGATATTATGCTAATGGATGTCTTTGCAAAACTCCAGCAACAATGTCGAAGAAATCTGTGTCTCCATTCGCTGAGCGACCTTTGACTTTCGTGATTTTATAGAGTCTCATTATAGCGGTAACAGTTTCTTTACGGATGACAAAAGTATTTGCTTCATCTTTCCTCTGTGCATTGAATTAAATGCTTTGGCGTAATTTATAAACAATAGTGTTTGAAAAGATTTTTTGCACGACCTCCTTCGGTTACTCGATGGATTTTTAGAATTTGTGATATTGTGGATCGTTTTTTCCGAAAAAAGTTCTGATTTTTCCTGAAAGTTTTCTCAATTTCAGGTTCAATGCGATTGAGAAGCAGAGCATTAAAACCCTTAGCCGCAATAAAAGTAAGAGCTATAACTCTATAGTTCTTAATGATTCCGAGTTCATGTTACCTAGGGAAGGGGGGATGCAGCCTTTTGTCCCGCGTTTTAGAATTGAAGAAGTCAATTTCCTTGTCTTCCATATTTCTGGAAGTATTTCGTCGAGGCTTGCAGCTTTTCTACTTTTAATTTCTGTCACTATAGGTTGGGTTTTTCTTAAGTAAACTGTCCTAGTTTGATGTCTAGTTGGTGTTCTAATATTTTTTTTGACAGTTTTATTTGTGATTTTAGGGAAGCTTTCAAGCAGATTCTTGAATCTGCTTGGAAAACTCAGATGATTAGAACGTCGTGTTTGGGAATACATCGGACAAGGGAATATAGCTCGTAAAAAGTGATGATGTCCGTTCCATCACTGGCATTGGTGGCACTGTTGCAGGAACTGATTTTTGTGCAGGATTTGCTATTAAATGAAGCATACTTAATTCACCATTATATTTTCACGATGCTTTTCAGTCCACGTCCCCTAAAATCATTTATAATGATTTTAGGGCACGTGGACTGAAAAGCATTTCTACCCGTCCTATGAAGGTATTGACAGATTTTTCCCATGTAGACACTGAGACAAACCTCAATCCATTACCAATATCCGGATATTTTATTCCTAGTTCACTACGGTAGTAGCTATGTTCTCGCAAGCATATTTTGTCAATAATATATACTGCCACAGCTCAGATAACTGTCCTATTCTATTCAAATTCATAACATTAAATGCCACTACGGGAACTGTGTCTTTGCAATTTTGGATTATCACACACACACACACACACACACACGCACACACACACACACATATATATATATATATATATATATATCAGCATTATAGGAATATATATATATATATACATGGAAAAGGTAAAACTGAAGAAAGATGGCGTTTTGCGGTTTGAGAAACGGTTTTGAGACGTTTGATTGCTTCAAATGTTTAGAGAAAGGGTTACTAATCTTGAGTGTGAATTTGGAATTCTTTTAGTATTATTTTTCCTAGAGATGGTGATATTTGGAAAAAAAATTTCGTTGTGGTATATTCGTGTGGTGTGCTATGGAAAATTCTTCAATTATTCTTCTTTTACTTTATCATGAATCAAAGCAAATATGGCAGAATTTTGAAAATCGAAAATGTGGTTATTTAAAATATTATGAGAAAATAAAGAGTTTGTTGTGTTATCAATTTTAAATTCTTTTTTATGTTCATAGATTGTGTTTAAATTTCTGCTCATTTCTCCTATGTAAAAATAATTGCAATTTAGGCAGCGGATTTTGAAAACACTGGCGTTGAATTGGGAATTTGTGTTTTTGAAGTTGTTATTTACTATTTCTTTTATTGTTTTTGTTGTCCAATTCTCAAACCACAAAACACCATTTACTTTTCAAAAAAATTCCATCGCATGACATGACGCAATTTGAACATATCAACCAGTATTAATCCGGTTTTTTTTGTTTTTTTTTACATAGCAATATCTACAAGCCCGGGTAAAGACTTCCAACTGAAGCAAATTTTATCTATCATAATTATTTCTCATACTAAAATAATTTTGATAAGATATTTTTGTATTCAGAAAAAAGATTAAAGCCGAAACGCGTTGGGAAATAAACAAACTATCAAGCATATATCATTCTTCCGTTTTTACTTTTGTATATATTTATAAACTTTTTAAAAAACTTATATATATATATATATATATATATGTATATATATGAAAGTAAATAAAAAAAACCATCGTTGACTTAACATCACTAATATCACTCCTCATGTTCCTGACTGCAGGTGAGTAACAATACAGGAATACTTAACACTTGTACCCGGTTATGGCTAACGGAACCAGAAAAGGGAACCGCCATGGATTCAATAAAGGACGTAGTTCGAAGTTCCGTGAAGGTTCCCGAGTTCGATAAACAGTCAAAGTAGGACGGAAGACATATCGGCCGAAACGCGCTGGAAATAACAATAAAGATGAAGACCATAGTCCAAAAACCCTTAATGATAAAAAGAAATTTCCGTCGTCATTTTAGATAAAACAGATATCGAAGAAATACTGAGGAATGATAACAACTATAAATAAATTAATACATAAACAAAGATATCATATAAAAAATAACAGAATTCGGCAAAACACCCAACGGAACATTGATTAAATAAAGGACTTCTTAAATGAGTGCCAAACAAAAACTAGCACTTTCTGCAGATAACCAAAAATTCATGATTCTGATGACATAAACATTGTTCTAGAAGCACAAAAACCTGCACACACTGATATTTGAAATCTAATAGACTCAAATTTAGACCTATAGTCACAGACCCATGTTGCTCCAGCAACAAACACAGTAGACTAAAAAGCGGGGTGTCCTCGTGGTGTAATGGTTAAAGCGATGGACTGCGGAATCGTAGTAAGCGAGTTCGTACTCCAGTTGCGGTATTACGTCACTTTTGGACAAATACCCTAAGGAAAGGTATGAACCCTCTTATCCAGCTATGGGTTAAATAGTACAATGACTGTTCTTCTAGGAGAATGGCTTTGGCATAAAATAACCTACAAAGGTTGACATGCCTTTAAACAAAGAAACCAAAACCAAACCAGTAGACTAATAGACATTCTAATTCAATCATTCCTATATAAAATGAAAAGCTGCTTTCGAGATAATATCCACTGTTTAAACTCCATCCCCCCCAAAATTGAGCCCAACCCCACCATGAAATCGGAAAAAATCCTATATCATTTTGGATGTAAAAATACCTCGAAACATTATACCCAAGATTTAACAAAAACTATCTCTGATAGTATGGAACTACTACGAAATAATAATAGTTTCCAATTCAAAATTACACCCAAACCCTTGAAAAAACTATGCAACTAAAATGGCATCAACTTACACTACCTCAACCTTAGTATTCTGGGCGGAAAATCTACAGGAATATCAAAGGTAAAAAATACAACAGTATAAAAAGGAAATTTATTTGCTCATGAAAAATATCGAGATGACCGTTGTATTTAGAAAATGCAATATTAACGACTTACATAACTTATGCCAAAACCTATACCCTAAGATAAAATTCACCATGGAACACAAATTTAAAGAACTACCATTTACCACAAATACACAGACATTCAACAATAGTAACTTTCAAACACGAATACCCCCAAAACGGCATAAAATCCATCCCTTTCACCCTAGTACATAGAATAATCACCATCGTCGCTAACAAAAATTTCCAACAAACTCGCTTAGAAGAATTTTGCGTAACCCTCCAGCAGAAGGGATATCCAGCAACATTAATAAATTAGAGATTCGAATCAGCAGAAAAATATCATTAAAAGAACTGCAAAACCCAGAAAACATAACAACGAAGAACCCTTAGCATGTATTTTAACATACAACAAAAATAACCCTGAAGTATTCGCAGAAATAACAAAAAAGATTAGAACAAGTATAAAAATTGATAGTACCAAAAAACACACAAGACGCAAATAAATCATTAAAAGCAAACGACAATTAAAATCTTGACAGACACATTAACACCATCAAAATTTGGAAAACACAAAAGACATGAAGTCTCAGAATACAAAAATAAAAGCCGTGGAGTACTATAATCAGAGAAGGAAAATCATATACCCTCAAAAAACCCCAAACAACATCCAAGATAAAGAAAGCAAAAAGCTAAAATTAAATAAAACATCTAGTCTACATTTCGAATAATGCAATAGTAGAAAAAAAAAAAAAAACAGTCCAAAACGTATAACGTCTTTCGTTATTTTCCTCGCAGGAAATGACATCTCCACACTAAACGATAACTCTCTGAAACTTGTTAACAAGCTCACCTACCAAGGAAGCAGTGTTTTATCAACCGAGACAGACATCAACACGCGACTAGCAAAGCCATGGAAAGCTAACGATAATCTATCGGTCATATGGACGTCAGTTCTGTACCGATAAAATGAAACGCAGTTTCTTTCAAGAAGCCGTCATGTTGATACTGCTATAAGGATGCGCTATATGGACGCTAACTAAACGTATAGAGAAAAAGCTTCACGGCAACTACACAAGGATGCTGCGAGCAATATTGAACAAATTCGGGAGGCAGCACCCAACAAAGCTGCAGCTGTACGGCCACCTACCACCCATCGCGAAAACTATCGAAATTAGACGAACCGGAGATGCGGGGCGAGCTCATAAGTGATATACTCCTGTGAACCCCTTCACATGGACGAACAAAGGCAGGACAACCAGCTAGAACTTACATATAGCAGGTCTGTGCCGATACGGGATATAGCCCTGAAAACGTGCCGGAAGCAATGGACGATAGGGAGGGGTGGCTCGAGAGGGTCAGGAATATCATGATGATGATAAAATGTCTATACATCTTATCCAAATTCATAATTATAGTTCTGCAAAGATAACATTGATAGGTTATTTAATGCAAAAGCCATCCTTCTAGAAGAATAGTAGAGGTTCTATTTAACCCACAGCAGGGTGAACAAGGGGCTTCATACTTTTCCCAACGGTAATTGTCTGAAAATGAAAGTAATAGCGCGGCTGGAGTTCGCACTCACTTTCTCCTATTCTGCAGTCCAGTGTTTTAGCCATTACACCACATGGACACACCAATTACGTTTTTGCTCTCCAGTTTTTATTTAAAGCTTATCTTGTGAGAATTTGTTTTGAGTAGTTCTTTCTTTTATATCAATGTTTAGCAGCTTTTCGATATATATATATATATATATATATATATATATATATATATATTGATTTGATAATGCAAATAGACATTAATATAATTGAATGATATAAAACATACTCAAATTTGTTAAATACTGTTTTGAAAATTACACTTGCAGATTGTCCTTGAACAAATTTTCATTATCTGTAATTGTATTTATCTTCTCCATTATTCCAGAGATTACCATATTTTGCTTGAGGAAATGAGACACTTATTGGTAGAGCTATTAGAATGCATGAATTCTTTTCTGTAGAGAAGAGGGTGCTTGATTAATGACTTGACTTACATAAAGTTTCAACCAAAATATTGTTCGCAGGATGGGTAGAATTGAGTATAATCATTGTTTGACAGTAATTCACAAGCAAAGCTATAATGTCATTACATGCCGTTGAACAAAATATCTGTTGATGTGTAGATATGACATCAACCGGAAAAAAATCATTTTAAATGAAACAAAGAATGCATTTTAAAACTACCCTGATGCAGTATCCGTTCGAAAAAAAAGACAGGCCATATTGCTCATAATGTACCCATTAAATCAATAGCATTAGCAAAAGTCTTGATGAAGATTCTAGTCGAAATATATCGTGAATTAAATATATATATATATATATATGTGTGTGTGTGTGTGTGTGTGTGTGTGTGTGTGTGTGTGTGTGTGTGTGTTGTTGTTGTTGTTGTTGTTCGTGTTGAAATTGAATTAACTGATGCAATTAATTACAAATGTGTCGAGTAACTGAGTAAAGACAACTGCACTCTTTAATGGCCTATTAGTGACCTTAATGTCGGCAAGTGTAAAATTAAAGTGCAAATTGGGACCTTAATGCAGCTTCAAATTTATAAATAGAACATAAGGCGTGATTACAGGGGAGCAGCTTATCTGATAGCCAGGGTTTCATATGAGCCAATCATTCATAACTATATACTGGTGAAAAATTAAGTGTTACGATGGAATTAAGTACACACGACATTTACAAGAAGAAAAAGACACACACACTCACATATATATATATATATATATATATATATATATATACTGAGGGATTACCATCGTTTCCTAGCAAAGAGGTATTATATTGAAAGCTAGATGTTATAAAAGGTTATTACATCCTTTGTTTACCAAATGATCATGATGTGACAGGATCAAAGCAGTATCTAACGCAATCACCGAGGACCCTCAATCTTTTTTTTTTTACTGTAGCAGCAATTGGCACACATATGTACTATTGTTCATATGATACCATCGAACAATATTATTCTTGAATATATGAGACTATTATACGTACTCACACTAAAGACTCTACGACAGAGTGATAATAGGAGAAAGCAAAATGATGGATAGATACTTGGACCGTGCCAGAAAACTGAGAAAGTTGTGGAACTTGAAGGTGGCAGTGATAGTTATAATAATTGGAGCCCTCGGACTCGTTCCTAAGAAGTGTGAAAGAGACTGAAGAATCGATATCTTTAAGATCACAGAATTATTGAAATCGGCTCGTTCAAAAGACCAGAGAAATTATGCTGTCACTTGGACTTCGGTGAAAAGCCACCTGTCAGATCTTGTGTAAAAAACAATGCATAAACAATTTTGTCTTCAAGTTGGTGCTTTTTGGTAGAGATACATTAATCTGATCATCATTTCAAATATAATGTGTGTATATTGAGAGACAGGGCCATTGAGTAGAGTGTTCGCCAATGGTCTGGGAGACTGGGATTCAATACCAGGTCGAGTCATACAAAAGACTCAAAAATGTTACTTGATGCCGCCTTTCTTAACACTCAGTATTACAAGGTAAGGATCAAGGGTAAAGTGGAGCAATCCAGGGAATGGAGTAGCGCCCTACCTTACAAATTGGTGTAGTAGGTATTGAAAAAGGAGCTTTCTGCCAACTTTATATATATTTATATATATATATGGGTTCAATGGCTTTCATACTGCCGGGGGTGGAAGTGGGTACGAGCTCCTTCTTTCCTATAAAATACTCACAAGGCATGCTCAAATCTATAGCCGCTGACAGCCTAGTCCTTCTCCTGGTCTTCTCGGGTGGCTTTTCACTAAGTCCGGCGAACCTGTTTCTACTGACACGAGGGGGCTCATCTGGCGAGTAACTGGCGAGTAACTGGTGCCTTATAACCAGTTGTTCCGGGTAGATTGTGCTTGTGAGTCCGGTAAGACAGACCATCTAGGAGAAGGATACTCTGATTACAAACCACCGTTGTCTCACAGTACAACCCACCTAGGGTGGCACGTCTGGAGCCAAGCCCAAGCTTAATGCGTATGTGCATGTGCGTGTGTATATGTATGTGTACATGTATGAGTGTATGATTATATATATATATATATATATATGTGCACCGGTACGTAGAAATTCCCAGGCTGGTTTTTGGGGGCGCATTTAATCCACTAGGAGTGATGAGCCCTTGAGTTACTGGTGTGACATCCATCTAGGAAACGGAACCTCTGATCTAAAACCTGCGATCCACGCATTTACCGATCATCTTGCTTTTGCTTGTCATTGGGTTATATTAATAGGGATTCAATGAGTGGTATTGGTGTTGTACAAGATTGTGAAACTTAAATCCATCGAAGTACAGATATCTAAATGGTCCTGGATCATTCTTATCAATGAGGGTGGTGATGAGCATTGAGACGGCTATCGTCTGTTAGGAAGAAGAAATTTCCATATATATATATATATATATATATATATTGCCGGCCCAATTAGCTTGTGGATACAGTGTTTGCCAATGAACCAAGTTCAATCTCAGGTCGAGTCATCCCAAAAGACTCAAAAATGGTACTTGATACCTCCTTGCTTCAAACCCAGCATTATAAGGTATGTATCAAGAGTAAAGTGGAGCATTCCAAAGAAAGGAGTAACGCCACCCACTACACATCGATGTAGTAGCTATTCAAAGGGGAGCCTTCAGTTCGTTCCCAACAATGATCGCCTACTTTCTTATACTTGAATTGAAAGACACTCGCTCTGTGAAACTTAACTACCCTGACTTGATAAAAATAAAACACTAACAAATATTTGAAATGCTTTCCTGTTAAACCTTATGAAAAACTTATTAGCCAGGTGTCTATGTTATGGTACCTATCTTTATGGTTATGGACTATTCCTCCTCAATATGTATCGCTTTGATACTCCAAGCTGCATATAGCTATTACGCATAGATCTCTGCATTCTTTACCAGACGCGACTCAGAACCTATTCTTGCCTATTTTTTCTCTCATCTCTTCCCAGTTTTCAGCCACAATTTCCTTTTCTTCCCTTTAGACTTGACGCTTTTCTATAATCTGCAACGACAACTACAACAGTAAACAACCTCCTCCAGAACTTCACCTTCTTTCCTCCTTGTTGCCTAAAACAACTATAGTGGAAGAAAACTTTAACTCATATCCAGATCTGTTCACAAGTCTCAAAGACCGAGAAGCCACCTCTAAGGAGCCGGAACAACCGGTGATAATAACACCAACGCCAACAGAATGGCCAGTGCTACCGGGTTCCTAGGAATCGTCATTCCCCACTAGTTTGATGCAGCATGGACAAAGGACTCCAAATAACAACAAAAACAACCCCAGCCTAGCAATGCCAGTCTCCTGGACCATAAAAGGAAAAATAGCAGAAGAGGTTGAAAGAGACAGGGTGCGCAAATATGCCCCATGCTTTCTAGGCAATACCAATTTGCCTATCCCAGACCTGGCGGCTGTGGAACCTAAGACCCTGTTCCTTATAGTCACAGACCTAAGAACAAGACCGGTCGGTTTAAAAAAGGAATTCTTCAGGAAGCTATTGAGAACTGCAGGCATCCCATGCCGGTATTTTTGCCGACGAATCTATGCTACCTTGGATGTCCTGCAGCCCTCAGAGGATATTGCATCAAAACCGACCGGGAACAACATAACAACGAAGAACTTCTGGCTCCAACACAACTACAGGGGAAAACAGATGATAAGGATGTAACGTCCCAGTTTAGTTAAATGGGGACGTCATCGCTGCCTATCTTAGTAAATACAGCAACGTGAAGGCGGTAACGCCACTGAAAACATCTGATGGGATAGCATACGGTGACTACATCCTTACCGTCTGCCTTGATAGGGAGGGCTTCAAGTCCATTACTCACATCGTTTCCTATGAACAACAACAAATGCTGGTAGTCGTCGAGGGCAGGAGGCCACTTTGCTGACCCTGTAAACCGCTAGGCCACATAGTAAGAACCTGCACTCAAAAGACGGCTGCCATCAAAACCACCAGCACAACCACCAGCATCATAACCGGCACCAGAACAAACACAAGCATAACCTCAACCATAGCACTGGAACCAGGTGTCCATCCAGACAACCAAGAAAAAGGATGGACCCTAGTTACCAGAACAATAAAGACAAGCTTTCCAACCACATCCCCAGCTACAAAACCAGCTGAAGAAACAATAGCAGCGACAACAACAGAAGTGACAACAGCAGAAATTACTACAGACCCGGAAGCAACTGACTCTATAACCACTCAACCTTCATCACCCCCCCCAAAAAAAAAACCAAAAACAAAGGAAAAAACACCATCGAGAGGGAACACACAGGGGAGTCGGAAACCTTGGTGAACTTAAAAAGAAGAGAGAGGGGAGAAACACTAGCAAAAAATGTGTACCCAGCCCTACCCACTCCAGAAAAACGAGTAAAACAATGAGAAAAACAAAAGAAAAAAACAGAAAAAAAACCTTGCTAAGTCCCGTTCTTTTCCACAGCGGTCAGACTCACAACGCTCCCCAGAAAAAGAAATAGAAAACCCCTCAAACAATTTCGAACTCCCTCTAAAACAAACCTCACCCCCGCCCAAATAATCACATGAAATCCATTTTTTCCCAACTCTCCTCTCTCTGTCTCTGTCTCTGTCTCTCTCTCTCTCTCTCTCTCTCTCTCTCCTCACAGGCTGTTTCCCCGTTCATGATCTCAAAAAAGACTGTCATCAGATCCTTCCAAAGACTCTAAAGCACATCACAGATCATATTCCACTTCATCCATCCAAAACTCAGAGGAATTATTTGGAGTGGCTTTGTGCTCTGCAGAAGCTGAAGAACTTTCTACGGACGTCTAACTCCGCACAGCACTTAAGCTGCTCCTGAATTTCAAGAAAATCAAAGACAAAAACATTTTCAACCCATATTTATTCAGGGGTACACCCATGGTCACCACCTTTGTTCATTTAGCTGGAAGCCGCAATAAAAGCGTTTCCTTGAAAAAGCCTGTCGAGTGGACATAAGGCTGGCGGAGTTGAAGCACCCCTCCCTCAAGGAAATCATGCTCAGGGCGGGTCTCATTTATATGCACCCCTCTTTTTACAGGTTGTTAAAGCTGAGTTACCCACTAGACGTCAGAGTCTTATCCATGACAGCCGAGTTACATATGAAGTCGGCACTGGATCCCCAAGGCATGCATTCGGCGTCCTCACCTTCGAGGATTTCCTCGCCGTAGTAAGGTAAGGTAAACCTTTCCACTTGGAATGCGAGGGGACTGAGGAATTCAAGTAAGTGTGCGCGCTCATTTGGTTAAATCTTGAACCTCAGCATTGATATTGCGGCAGTGCATGATACTCACTTCACTTGTGCTGCGGACTGTCGGGTGCTGGTGAACGACTACGTACGGGAAGGTATGAAAGCAGCCTGGTCGATTTTATGGCGCGCCATGACTTGCTCGACAGGTTTCGTTTGGATCACCCAGTGAGGGAGATGGGGATGTGGGTAGATAGTTAGCCCTGTTTTCTGTAATAGATCCTATCTGGACAGAGTTTTACTTAGAATAGCTGACACTGATTTTTAAGCATCCCACGTTCCACTATGTAGCGCAGACCGATCATTGGCTTATTAGTGTCAGTATGCAGTTAGCTGATAGGCTACTGGAAGTTCAATAACTCCTAACTGATGATACAGGACTTCCGGGACCAGCTGCGATCCCTAGTTCAGCGGCCGTTAGTGAGGGCGGTTACCATAAATAAGTGGTGGGAATCTCTTTAACATAGGATTAAATATTTTGCCAATAAATACGGTCACCAGCTCAACTTAGATAGGACCAAGATGGCGAAAACCTTTAGAAGATAAGCAATCCCATGCGGTGCAAGTGGAGATTCCCTAGCCATAGATTTAGCTAGATGGGACATTGAGTCTGAGGCTAGTGAACGCTACAAGGGATACGTAGTTAGATCTTGGTTAAAAAGTATTCCCAACGAAGCCATGAAATGTAATGCGTTAGCGTGTGAGGAAGAACTACGAAGGTTCCCCTTTGTGTATATCGAATCGGTCAAGTCCTCGGAAGGGCGCGTGCTCGGTTCGAATCGTGAGACGCACGACGCCTTTCGGGCGCACTTTCATGATCACTTTCCTCACCTCCCGGTTGAGGAGTTTCGTAGCTATATAGCTGGCTTCCTTCGCTTTAGGGAGGCTGAAGCAGCTAGCTTCGAGGGTTTGGTTACTGAATACGATGTCCGTGATGCGTTGAAGCAGGTCGGCCTCTACAAATCGCCCGGACAAGAGGGTTTACCGTACGAAGAATACATTAGGCTGCTGCACATGTTTGTGCGTATTCTGACGGATATTCTGCCTCGGAAGACTTGTGAATTAACATTTACTGAATCACTAGAATTACAGATAGAACTCTTCAGTCGGAAGACTTCTCTTTTTCACAAAAGATGGAAATGTCTTAATCTGACTTGTAAGGAAGGAGACGATTTGACCACTTTTACATCAATAGTAATCAAACACAGTGACAATTTCAGACTTGAAGAATTAAGTGCGGATAACTTCAAATGCTTGATATTCATGCAAAGGCTACTTTCAATAAAAGATGCAGAAATTAAGCGCAGAATACGAAATAAATTGGAGAATGAGCCAAATATAACTTTACAGGAGATTGTTGAGGATTTTCAAATGTACGATAGCGTAAAACAATATTCTAAAATAAATGAGGAATCGAGCATTGCTCGTATCATAAAAATACGCTACAATATGAAACAATCTAAGTCTCCCACTAAAATTAATGAATCGAAACAAAGTCTCCATCGAAAAGTAATGAATCAAAAAACAGGCAAAAGTATTTGGCCCCTAACCAATGTTCTGAATGTGGAGCTCTACACTGGTACAAAGATTGTACTTTCCGGAATAAGAAATGTTCTATGCGTAACCGAGTTGGACATAAAAGCTCACATTGCCGATCTAAAAACAAAATAATTAGCAGCATAAAAAATACAAGGTCTAACGAACCAGACGAGGCTAACACAAGAAAATTTGTACACGTAAAAATGGTAAACAAAAGTATGAAATTCCTGCTGGATTCTGGGTCAGATCTGACGATAATTAGTTCACAAACTAGGAAAAAACTTGGTAGAACAACTATGATTTAATCTACTAAAATTGCAAGATCGGTAACGGGAGAAAAAAATTAAATTCGAGGGAGAATTGATTACGGATAAAACGTTCAACGTGAATATTCTTAAATTAAAATCGTTCGTACTGAAGAATACAAACAACCTATTTGGCACTGATTGGATGACACAATTCCAGATTAGGGGCTTGCCGGTTAACTCCGACAGTCAAAAAATCGAAAACATGATTACCGAAGTTGGGAAACTGAATTTTTTAACGTCTGAAGGTTGTTCGGAGTGCCTCGGGTCTTGAATAGAAGAAATGCTACTTTAGTCTTGAGTTTCTTCTTGGTCCCTTTTATCATCCTCTCTTAGGATTTGTTTCTTATCCCATTTTTATAGATCAATATCTGCACTAAAAATGGTTTCTGATTGGTTGTCCAATAAGAGACAAGTAGGAGCTGTATTCCCATTGGTCAGTTAATCCTCGTTCAGGATTATATCTTACAGGTATTGGGAAACCATTTTTAGATGCCTTGACCAATGGAAACAGGTATAGAGCAATGGGCTTGAACAAAAAATTCTCAGCCTCACATGACTGGGTGAGCCATGCCTAGCTCCCCTTTATTTAGGGTGGAGCAAAATTAACATTGACATTGACCTTCAAGATAAGGTCTAGAAAAATATATTTTACGAAATGACCTGTTTCATCATTGGGATTGATGAAGTTAATTGACAACCGAAAAATTAAATAAATTTGCTAACCTTTAAAATCAAAAACAATTGTCTCGCACTTAACTGACCTTTAAAATCAGAAACGATTATCTCGCACTTAACTGACCTTTAGGAACGATCAACCAGCTTTTTAGGTCAGTATAAGCCTTGAACAAAACAATACTATTTTAAAGATCTTTTTCTTTTTGAGATATGTATATATATTAATTTTCATATATTTCATAAATTCTAATTTTTACATATTGATTAAGTACTTAACCGCACGTCGTGTAACACACCGACTGCTTCTCTGCAGATGAGTAAGACGCCCTACAACGAGTGTTTTGATATGATTCTAAACTATCTGATGGTGAGGTTCCTGTAAAGCAGGAGCTTTGGGGAATGCGGAGTACTCCTTCATTGCCATTGCTGACAGATCCATTTAGGCCCGTAGCAGCGGCACCTGATACATAGGGAAAATATATCTAAACTGCATACTTATGCTAAACGAACTGTTTGAAACAGAACTGTTTTTAAATAGACCTAAACTGTACTTATGATAAACTGAATTGTTTGAAATAGATCTATTTTCGATATTGAAACTGTACACTTATGCTAAACTGAATTGTTTGAAATAAAACTGTTGTTTTTTTTTACCAAATTTAACTGTTTAAAAACAAGCATTAAACTTATAATTTCCTGAATTATTTGAAATTTTATTCGGCATTAAATGACCTGAAAAGGTTGATACGCCATAAAACAAAATCAACCAACATTGACGAGATTCACGAAAGTGAAGAAGCGATGAGAAAGTAAGAGTATTCGGTGCCTTGAGAGGACCTAATACAAGACTCGCGAAAATAGAGAAGAGATGAAAAATTAAGATGATTCAATGCCTTGAGGTGACCCTGTATCACTCTTCCAAAAGCAGAATGTAGATAAAGTGGTTCACTGAAGATTCCTCTCTCGCCCTGTGTGTACATCTAAGCTTTCTTCGAGTCTCTCCATCACTCGACCAGTTCGTAGATTTGGGTTAAGATCAGGGAAAGACAAAAGGTGAATTATATTTTTTCCATCGGCTTTGTTGTTGTTCTTCCCAGTATGCAAAACAGGGAGGACCTTGGAAAGTTGACTCCTCTATACCCAGTTTGTACAATACACCGACTGTTCCGAGGGGTAAGATCACCCCCCAAGGAGTGTCCTATTATGACACTAAAAATCTGATTGTGAGGTTCCAGTAATGCAGGGGTTTGGGGTATGTTCTCTGGTCCGGAGTGGTAGCACCTGATGCTAAAGTGAATTGCTTGAAAAAGAATTGTTTTAAGATGTAAAATGCGTGCTTATGCTGAGCTGAATTGCTTGAAATAGAGCTGTTTTTTACATTGAAATTGTTCTACGCTATACTGAATTGTTGCTGTAGTTTCTTTACAAAGTTAATGACAACATGTTAAGAATTCCATTTTCTAACTTTTAATTCAGTGTTTGAAAATATTTTTGGACAGTTTTCCTAGTCAAAATAAGGTTCTTTTCTGTTGACCTCTGACCGTACTATTGAAAAAAACATTAGCTTATAATAGACATAAAAAAATTATTCCTTTGATTTCCATTTTGTAATGTTGATGAACCCTTTTTCCATTCAACTTCTTATTTACAAATCCCTTTGTTTCAATTTTGATATATACCTGTTACAAAGTTTGATCTCACTTCTTATTTACTAAAGACTTTAACATTCTTACACACACATCCATGTATACACACATTCACAATACGCCTAAACGTATAGAGTGAGTGGTACGCTTAGCATAATGGTTATGTTCGTAGGAAATGTGATCGGAGGCCCAAGTTCAAATCTTGGGCGTGGGTTTTGATTATCAATTCAACCTAATGTTCTTTGGAAAGGCATGACACTATCTGTTCTCCCGAAGCTATTAGTAAAAAGAAGATAACACTTGGTTCTTATCCTTATTTAGGCAACATGTCTAGGCAAAGGAAAACCCTGGATTCAAACCAGCTTAACTATGCTTCAAAATTGATTTTGTGTCACATTCTGCCAGCAGCGGAGATATTGAGCAAATATATTAGTCATACAAATAAGCTCACAGGTACACCCATATGTATCATTGCACCTTAATGCAAATAAGTGGTAATACTTGATCTGATATTGAACCCCGGTCTCATGGATCAAAGGTGAACATTCTGACCATTATATGATATATATATATATATATATATATATGTGTGTGTGTTTGTGTGTTTGTACATTATATATGCACGCGCGTGTGTGAGAGAGAGAGAGTGTGTGTGTGTAGGAGAGAGAGAGAGAAAGAGAGAGAGAGAGAGAGTGTGTGTGTGTGTGTGTGTGTGTGTGTGTGTGTGTGTGTGTGTGTGTGTGTGCAGAAAAATATTGAAAAACAAAGTAGTCCAAAGTGAAGAATTTAATATGAAAGAAAGTCGATGTTGTAACGTGTCGGTTTCAATATATATATATATATATTGAATGTTTAAAAATCATAAAAACTCATCGTAAATTCATAAATAAGGGAACCCTTTCTTTTGATCACTTCTCTTCAGAGAATTGTCAGTGACAATCAATTTTGTACTAGCGGAAGTAAGCATGGGATTATAACCAAGAGAAAATCCCGACGGGGTAAGAAAAACAATGGAAAAATACTATTAGCCACCAGAGTTGGTATGGTCAATGATGTTTTCTTCTGATGGTCCGGGAAAGTTATTAAAAAGTTATAGAGTATGGGATTGCTTTTGGATACATAATTCCGGTTTGTATTCTTTTTTAATTAATGCTTCCAGAGTGGATTGTTTCTGTTCATTTGTTGATGTATCCAAGATGGTAAACGTAGTTGGACTCTATATGCATGTTCAAGTCTGATTGGCCAATACATGGCAACCAATAGCGGAAATTGAATTATAACTTCTCAGCGTCGTATTTTAGTCGGAAGTATGTGTTCGGACTGCTGAGGGAATATATTGGTTTATTCTAATCTCTAAACGCTGAGTGGTGCAATCTATGAAGCAAACGTTGCATTTGCAAGTAAACGAGAGAAAATGAGAGAACTTCTTCTGGAGAACGGTCCCACTATCTTTAAGATTAGGAGAAAACAACACGTTAGATTTAAGAAGGACTCTTAATTTAACCGAATTGAAATATATCTTTTAATTTGATCTAATAGCTACATGGAGGCGTTGATGATCCACGGTAATTTTGGATATACCAGGTCGTTATCTGGGCGAAATTTTGGTTTGGTGGAGAATTGCAGGGATTTATATTCAATGGTGTTGGTGAATACATCTTCAGGCTATCCATTTTTAAACTATGTTTTCTTTATAAAATCGATTTCATCGCCAAGTTTTGGTTTAAAGCTGATCATTAAGACACGGTGGACTAAGGTTTTTATTAAACTGATTTTGCGTCTTGGAGGGCAAAACGAGCCCAACCATGTGTACGATCCAGTAAATGTAGGTTCATGATAAATCAACGTCTGCAAACCAAGATTCGAGTGCTCAACTAAGACGTCGATAAAAGGTAACCTGTTGTTATGCTCGAATTCACTGGTGAATGTCAACGTAGGATGTAGTTGGTTGACAGAGTTGAAAAAGCATCTCCTTTCCGACCTTGAGGTGAACATCGCGAAAGTGTCATCTACCTACCATTTATAAAACAGTGGCATGTTGGTAATTTGAATAGTCTTGTTTCCTGAAACCCAACAAAGATGTTTGCTAGTGTAGCTCCAATAGGACTTCCAATACTGATTCCGTCAGTCTGCAAGTACATGGTGTTATTAAAACTAAATTCCACATAGTGAGAGGCAATTTGTATCAGTTTCAGAAAGATAAGTTCCAGAACAGGAGGGTTGTTCAGGTGGCTGCAGTATAGAGTATCAGCGCTGATGGCGATCGCTTCGATGAGTAGAACATTGATATATAACGTCATAATATCCAATAAGCGAAAGAGTTCATTATTGGGGTCGATGGATGCATTACGAATCTGATGTACAAGGATAAACGAGTCACAAATGCAATATCGGAAATGTAGTTGTACAACTGGGTCTAGTATATCAGATAACCATTTGGCAAGGCTGTGTTGATAGTATAAATCTTCATATCGATAGTATAAATCTTAACGGAGTATAAAGTTTGTGTATTTTGGGGAGCCCCAATTGGGCATATTTTTTCATAATTTTTGAGGGTATTAAATGTTTTTTTTACAATATTCAAGTAATTAGCGTTGTATTCGTTGTTCCTCTATGATGGTCTCATCAAATTCATCGACACTACCTAGGATTCTATATTTGGTAGTTTCGTAAAGTATGTCTGCCATTTTGTTTTTGTAATCTTCTTTATCGAGTATTACAGCGCCAGCCCCTTTGTTTGGTTTAGATATGATAATGATGTTACAATTGCGTAAAGACTTCTCAGCATTTAGATGTTCGCGATGTAAATTGAAGTCGGATTTATCTTTTGTCGATCCACAGTACATGTGAGCAAGGTCGACGAGTCGGGCCTTCAAGGCCATAACTGCATCAGTGGATGTTGGTCTGTGCTAAAGTAACGGGATACATCATAGTTCAAACTCGGAGAGGGTACGTTCTCTGTTTATTTTCGCGGGGAGAAAATACAAAATTCCAGTCCATTCCCCGGTGTAGTTTGATAAGTTGATTATTAAATTAAAAATGCTAGAAGAGGAACCGTGACATTTATAAGTCAGCCAATTAGAATGCAATGTTTTGATTTTATGTTTTTTTCAGTTTTCTTATCAAGAGGACCAAGATATTGGCATAACTGTATAGTGTCGAATCGGGATGGAAAAAGTTACTTTTTCGCGCCATAGTTGACGGTAATGGCGTCTCAACTAGGGAAGTATCGTAATTTTATATATATATATATATATATATATATATATATATATATATATATATAATGGACATCCCTGTAGATCTTGACACATGAGTGTCAATATCTCTAATCAAAATGTTTTTGTATTTGTAATATCAAACATTAATCAGACGCTAATTCTTTGGTGTGTGTGTGTGTGTGTGTGTGTGTGTGTGTGTGTGTGTGTGTGTGTGTGTGTGTGTGTGTGTGTGTTTGTTTTTTTTTTTGTTTTTTTTAAATAAATAAAGAAACTGGCAAGTCTGCAAGTAAAATTACTGTTTGGCATCTGAGAGGAAATGGCTTTCATTATCGTATACTCGATTAGTTACCAAATCAGAAACGGTACATTCTAAGATGATAAAAGTGGCGTCATGAAGTCATTTTGCAAGAAGAAATCCAAACATATATGACCGAAAAAAAGAGAGTAGAAATATCACTAGTAAAGAGTAAAACCAAAAAAAGAAATGGAAAAGTTTGCGTTTAGGTTAACAGGAAATGTATGGAACACGCGTCTGTCTAGAATATTAAATAAGATAATAAATGTTATAAGTAAAAGTAATAACAAGCCTAAGGTATTTGTGGAAGCGTGCAGTCAATTTGCATCACTTGAAGAAACGTCAATGCATGCTTCAGCTTTCTTTTCTAGATTTCAAAATTTTCCCATCCATCGTGTGTGAAAGAGTACACAATATGAAAAACGAGGAAATTGAATTTCCGAAACATTGACCCATTAAATGAAATTGATTTTTCTTGTTTTCTGTACGAACAAGTGAATGCAATAGTGCCACATTTCCACATTTTTCTCAGCAATTGTCAGAATCTTTTTCCTTATTTATTGCTTTTTTTTCGTCTCCGGAGATGTAAGGAATATTTTCCAGATGATGCAGAAAAAACAGAAAAAAAAACATAAACAGTTGACTAAAACGTAGGCCTGGCCAAGTGGACAAAGAAAGAAATAAAATAGAAAAACAATTAAGAACTTCAGGACAATAAACGTAGAAAAGGATGAACAGAGATATGGAATAGTGGTAAACAATAAAAATATAAACGAAAAAAGGGAAGAATACCTGAAATTGAAGAAAAAAATATCAGCATAAATTAAAGGTATGTTGAACGATGCTGAATAATCGTTCGGAAAATGTTTTCTTAAGAGAAAGTTATTGCTGGTAAAAACAAAAGAATAAAGGCGAGTCCCGATAGCGTAGTTGCTAATATTAACACGCGAGTTACGCTAATACATTCACTTTTAGACTAATACTATAGGGAAAGGTATAGTATACGTAAAGTTGGCAACTGTAGTCGAGGGTGTCCCGAAGGGTCCCTTTTAATTACTTACTAAACCGAGGTGTAGGGGAGGGCGCTACTCTTTTCCCTGGATTGCTCCACTTTAACCTTGATCATTACCTTATAATGCTGAGTGTTAAGCAAGGCAGCAAAAAGTACCATTTTTTGAGTCTTTGTTATGTCTCGACCTCGGATTGAACCCCGGTCTCCCGGACCATTGGCGAACACTCTAATAATTAAGCCAATGGACCGATAAGATTCCGTAACTCCTTAGCTATTGATTAAATAGTACTACAAATATTCTACAAAGAAAGCTTTGTAATTAGTTAACCCAGGAGAGTTTATGTATCATTAAACAAAGAAACTTCAGTCAGAGAAATGAATGAAAAAATGAATGAAACCTAAATCAGAGAAATGAATGAAAAAATACGAATATCCGTAAATAAAATGTAAACAAAGAAAAAGAAACACACGTGGGACTCGATACCTACAGACGAACTTATATTGGAATAGTGGACGAGGAACCAAGTAATGATTTTTTTTATTGAAATACTTCTTTTTGCATTCGAGTTTGAAATAAAATATGCACTAAAACTCTCGAAATCCTAAATTTTCGTATTCTGAAACATTAAACATTTCATAGAATTTTTAAAAAAATGTCAGTGACTATCATTACACTTCCAAATACAAATAGTCTGTTACTTCAAATATAAATATCAAAGGTAAATTTAGATCCCTTGAAAGTCAAACAGTAGAATCTATGAACTTTACCCTTGAATTTTACATTCACTGCTAACATTTTAACATAACAAAAAATCAAATATATATAATTTTTTATGTAAAGCAATTTAAACAGCAATATCTCGATATTTTAGAAGTAAAAATACCTTTACATTTAGTCATGTGGAGTGTGGTCTCCAAATAAAATATTTCCTAACATGGCTTTTAATCGAGCCGATAAAAATATTCCAGGTTTTACTAAAAAAAAAAAATATTAAAAAAAAAAACGAAAAAAAACCTTGCTCTAACCGAGCCCGGATGAAACCCACGAGCTTCAAATTTAGCTTCTCTACCTTTTTTTGGATTTTAGTCCTTGAAAAAAATACTCAATTTTAACTGCGATTTTCCCTGAAAAAAATAACGAAGACTTTTTCATTAAAATGCTGTTTATTTTCAAGGGTTAATAAATATTGACGGGAAAATGTGTCACATTTGTAAAAATTGTGTTATGTTTATGAATTGATTTATTTTCATACATTCTGAGCAGCTATTTTATCAATTTATCAATTATATACATAAAATGTCTATGGTTTCAAAAAGTGGTATCTTTTATACGTTTTCAAAATATGTTCCCTGATTTTGATCAATATTGACAAAGAAAATCTTCGGATAATTACTATATATATATATATATATATATATATATATATATATATATATATATATTCGAGGCCTGGAAAGGGGTCTACCGTCTCTTTCCGAAGCTCAAGTCAGCCTTACATTTTAATCGTGCCTTCAGTTTAATCACACACACACACACACACACACACACACACATACACACACACGGGCGCGTGTGCGCGTTCACGCACGCGTGTATGTGTGTGTGTGTGCGTGTACAACTAAAATGTAAGTCTAACTAGAGCTTGGGAAAATGACCCTGGACTTCTTTTTCGAATATGTATATATACTTGTATATATATATATATATATATGATAACAACTAAGAAATTATAATTTATTGATGTGTGTCTCTGTAGGGATAGTATCATAAGAATGCATTTATTAGTCTAAGAAAATGAAATATACGTATGAA
Source organism: Sepioteuthis lessoniana (assembly GCA_963585895.1). NCBI lineage: Eukaryota > Metazoa > Mollusca > Cephalopoda > Myopsida > Loliginidae > Sepioteuthis > Sepioteuthis lessoniana. The sequence goes on along the minus strand of CAUZXS010006742.1, from coordinate 203,081 downwards.
CTGACCCTCCTTTTTAAGCAATCTGATTCTTATTTAATTTTATTTTTTTACATACCCCTTTTTCTTCAGTTACACGCCTGGAGTATTTTAAATACGTCGATAGATTTTCCACGGAAATAAAGACAATACAAAAACGTATCCTATTTACTTCGATACTCCTTGAGGCTGGCTGTCTAGATAAAAAAAAGTAAATATGACGCAGGAAATCTTTCGAAGAGATTATGCCTGAGTACCACAAGATAAAGTAGTAACAATTTTATTTTTCCGTCTGTACGACTAAACTAAAATGAAAATTACAAGATAGCATTTGAAAATGAAAGTGATCATGACATGAATGATGGTGGAAACACTATGCTTTTGTCATGATGTATTTCATAAAGGTTGTTCAGCTTCAATTCCTTGCGAAAATATATATGTGTGGAAATTGTAAGGATAAAAGTTGTATGCGAGATCAAACAAAGTTATTACTTAACCCTTATCTTTAATGTTATGTATTTGACAAGTCGAGAGGAAACTTGTTATATCTTTATATTTTTCCTCTCTGTTTTTGAAAGAGTTTTGTTCTCTACCGCGGTTGAAATTGTTTCTTTATTTATTGTTTGCCTTTTTGTTTCTCCCCCCCCATTCTTTTGAGTAGCGGAACTTTGGCATTAGATAATGAGATTCATTCATTCTGAACTTTCTTAAAAGCACTGCAGTTGAGTTTCATTAATGTCCCGCTTGTTGTCTTCATCTATTATCCCCGTAATATATGAAACGTCAATAACATCCACCAGTTACCCACGTGACTTTTCCTACATCTTCAAAATTGCCGAAGGTAACGATTCGAAGTTATCTAAATTCATCCGTCGTCCGACATGACGGGAAAAGCAAACATCTCGTTCAGCCTTTGGTTGTTGTCTGACTTTCAAGTTTCATCTTTGGTGTTCAGAGTTTTATTCCTTGTTATGTCTCGTCCTATGGGTGAGTCCCTCTTTTCACGATTTGGGTATGTCCATATTCAAGGTTGAATACAATAGAAGTGTGGGTAGGTACATTTCCTTTGAATTTGTCTGCTTTTTAAAGGCTTTGGCGGTTTGAACTCGGTATGTTTATTTATTTCCCTTTTTCTTAAATTCGTGCATGATCTTTATTCACACTTTTCTTTATTTCTATATTCACCTCTTATGATTCCCATTTTCGGTTCCGCTTAAACATTCATATGACGATTTCGAAAATTATACTCAATGAATGTGCGATTCTAAAATACGTAAAGGAAAAAAGTGAAAATAAAGAAATAAAATAAAATAAAGAAAACAGCTTCAGCGCCAAGAAAAATGCCTTCATCGAATAATGATCCGGGAGTTACATATAATGTCGGAGCAGAAGCAACATTCTAACTCAAGACTCCTTAGAAATATATCACAATAATAATAACAATATTAGAACAACAAAATAACAAGCAAAAACTACAGATTCTCGAGGCACTTCATATTAGGAAAATACAACCCAAACTTAATAGAATTAATTTTGACATCGGTGCTAATGTGCTTAAATGTATTCAGCTAGTGACGCTATTTACAGAAACAAATTTGAAAAGTAAACGCTACACAATATTTCAGTACAAGCGCTCATTCTTACAAAGTAGTAATGTACATACAAAAGTTATATCACTTTTGCAATACATCCTCCCCCGATGCTGGCCCAACTTGGGAAATAACTAATTATTGATGGTTTACCAACCAATTCCCACCAAATATCATAAGATCAATACGGCAATTCGAAATGATTAACAGAAAAAAGATTGACAAAAAACGTCTATTATGTTCAATCAAATATGTATCAGTGAAGAAATGCTGCCAATATATATATATATATATATATATATATATATATATGTCTGTGTGTGTGTGTGTGTGTGTGTGTGTGTGAGAGAGCATTGTCAATATAATTCATTTAGTATCCTTTCAAGTTTCCTGACTAGTTTTTTTGGTTTTAGGTTGGACTTGGTAGATGAATTATAAAAAAATCATCCCGAACGTGAACAATTTTGGTAAATTCTGAGTTACATAAAATTTACAGTTTCTAAGTTTCATAATATTAAGTTTCATAATATTAGAAAATTCCCGGAAACTACCCGGAAACTTGAAGGGATAAAAAGACGGCTGCCTAATCACACACACACACACACACACATACATGCACACATATATAATGATAGAAAACCTAAAAATTGGAAAAAAAACATCTGCTCCAATAGAGTGTTCGATGGAATAAACCCTATAAATAGTGGAATTACTGACACTATACGACCGTTACTTTAAGTATAATGTTTTTAATAATTAATCTTCAGAGGGAAATGTGAAAAATGTGGTTAATCAAGAGTCTATATATCGTGATAAAATGATTGTAAACGTGTCCTTTACACGGAATATACTTAAATAAAATATAAAAAATGATTGAAATAGAAAATTCCTTGATACACATGATAATCAAATGAATTACTTTTCCTGACATTCTGACTAAAATAAATTAATTACGGGATTATTCCGGTGTTAGCTGTTAGATGACTGAGGAGAATTTTTTTAACTTGTCTACATTTAGATATCAAATTTTTTTTGTCCACACTTTTTTTCCTTATTCTACGATGCATAATATACATGTATATTTTCCTTGAAAATGACTCACCAGAAAGTGTTATTCTGAGTTTCATAAAATTTACAGTTTCTATGATTGATCATATTGGAATATCCTTCATTCCAAAGTATACTGTTTGCATCAAAATACCATGGATCGGATCTAGTTGTCAGGTTTTTTTTAATGATCAGATCTGATCGCCTATAGCGCCCACATTAGATTATTCTGTATTACGTATCCTCTATACTACTAGAATCTTTTGAGACATTTTACATACCCTCCAACAAAACTTAGTCATTTATCGCTTTAAATGTCAGCGTGGCGCTTACTGTATAAATTCAACTATCAAATGATTGAGGTTAGAATTTCCAATATGTTTCATGTTCTATTTGGAGGCATGTTCAGATAACATTATCCCAGCATCCACATCCAATATCACCATCTTGTCACACTGCTAGCACGGATTTTCATGACCCACTTTCGCTACCCATCTCTATCGTTCATCGCACCCCAGCATGTCCTCCAGGCTACATCCTGTATCAGCACCGGGCTGTTGTAATATAGGTTCTAGCTGGTCGTCCAACCTTTAATCGTCCGTGTGAACGAGTTCACTTGAGTACATCACTTATGAGTTCGTCCCATATGTCCCTGTGCCACATCTAAGCAAAAAGCTTAGTAAATTACCACTTATGAGTTCGTCCTTATTTCTCCAGCAGTGTCCGCATCTCTCTCTCTCTCTCTCTCTCTCTCTCTCTCTCTCTCACTCTCTCTCTCAAGTTTTCTTGATGGTTGGTTGCTGACCGTACAGCTGCTGTTTTGTGGGGTGTTGCCTCCAAGGCTTGTTCAATACTGCTCGAAACGTTCTTGTGCAATTACCGTCAAGCTTTTTCTCCATACACTTAGTTAGTGTCCCCGTTGTGCACCCATATAACAGTATTGATACGACCACTGCTTGGAAAAAACTGCGTTTTATTTTTTTCGGTCAGGTCTGACTTCGATACGGCCGATAGCCTATCGATTGCTTTCCATGCTTTGCTCGTCTCATGTTGATATCATTCTCGTTTGATGAGACGCTGATTCCGAGGTAGGTGAACTTGTCCACTAGTTTCAGAGAACCACCGTTTAGTGTAAATAAGATTAAAGACTATGTTGAAGATAGACAATTTAGGATAGCAAGACAGACAGTAAGCGAAGCGAGTGGAAGGAAGAGTACTGCAAGAGCTAAACTGAAAGATACCAGCAAAAAAAACGAATACACACGTGGAAAGAACATTTCAAGAATCAGTTTGAAAAATCCCCCAAAGTTACAGATAAACCTATCGCGAAAAATATTAATAATCAAGAAGACATCAAACTAGGATTGTTTATTCAAGAAGAACTCAACATTGTACTAACACAAATTAAAAAAAAAAGGAAAGCTGCCGGTCTAGATAAATTACCACCAGAAAAAAAGTATGGAAGGCAATGCAATTTGATGACCTATTGCTCCCATACTGCAACGTCGTATAAGGCCATAACACAATAGACAGATGGAAAAAGGGCTGCATCCACACCCAAGCCGCCAAGTACGTGTCGAATTGATTATGCAGATGAGTTATTCTCTTTTCAGTACAAAGCTCAGATAAAGCACCACCTGAGCATCTTATAAGTTGCAGTGATTAATACACAGCGACTGACTCTATGCTGACAAAGAGAACTAAGACATAAATAAGAATTATTTTTATGTATAAAAGAAACTAGTTCTGTTTTCTTGTTACAAGGCAAATTAAGTACATAGATAATTGAGATTCAGGAATAAGAGTTTGTTTTTTACCGAAAGGATAGATAGATAGATAGATAGATAGATAGATAGATAGATATGGATATGGATATGAAGTGCTACTCTCTTTCTCTATCTTTTCATCTCTTTCCCTCACAGATACATGCACACACAAATATATGCACATGTATATATAAGTTGGCCGATCGAGTTGAGGGTGACCTGAGGGCTCTATTTTCAATTGCTACTCTACCGAGGTGAAGGGGGAGTCACTAATCATTTCCCTTGATTGATCAACTTACTCTTGATCTAGTGTTAATCAAGGAGGCATTAAGTGCTATCTTATGAATCTTTGGTATGACTCGACCTGGGACCATTAGCAAACACTCTACCACTACGGCTATGGGCCGGTTTAGAAGAAAAATTCTCTCTCTCTCTCTCTCTCTCTCTCTCTCTCTCTCTCTCTCTCTCTCTCTCTCTTAATTCATACGTTTGTATAAATAGATAGAATCATATGAATGAACTCTCACAGAAACAGACACTCACACAGATAGATATGAACATACTGAGATAGATAGATAGATAGATAGATAGATAGATAGATAGAATTAAAATGTTGTACAGCAGTGTAGTTAAAAGAATAAACCTCTACTAATTGTTCTGAAAATATAACATTTTTTAAAATCAAAATGACGCTTTGTCTTATCATTTAGAATGAAACATTATGGTATGAAAAGAAAATTGCTCTATAGCATTTATTACCACAGTCTATCACATGTCTAACTCTGCAACCATCAATATGAGTGTCCTGGATATGATACTAAACTGCATTAGAAGGTGAGGATTTAGTCCAGGAAATTGGGGAATAGGGAGTACCTGTTTTTTGCCAAGACTCCCAGGTCAGCTCTCACCAGTATTTGTAGTATCTTTTAAAGTGCAAACTGTGGGTCAGACAGTACTATTCAATCATTTACCAATAATTACTTTTATTAGTTATTTGAAACGACACCCCAGTTAGAAAATTATCTGTTACATAGAAATACTTGATAAACAGAATTACTGATATTAAGCAGCAATTGTTGAAGCCATTAATCTATGTATTAACAAATGATTAAATTTGAATAGAATTATCAGTGTTAGATAAGAATACTTGACACCATTTCTGAGTAAATAAATGCGTAATAACACATCTTTTAAAAATGAAGTAATCTACAACGTATTTGCTTGTAAATTATATATATATATATATATATATATATATATATATATATGTCTATGTGGATAAAAACTATTTCGAGAGGAATATCAATTTCTCTCGAAATGAATACAGTTGCACTCTTGTTCTCTCTCTCTCTCTCTCTCTCTCTCTCTCTCTCTCTCTCACACACACACACACACACACACACAGATAGATTGATAGATAGATATCAACAGTCTTAGAGAGACAAAGATCAGGGAGATAAAAATGGACATAGAAACATAGGTAAATGAACAAAATGCAGATAGATAGACGTACATTAACAAGAGAAAGCGCGCGCATGCGCACGAGAGAGAGAGAGAGAGAGAGAGAGAGAGAGAGAGATCAGCACTGATAGATTGATAGATTGATAGATATGAACAAATTACATCTTGCGATACATACACAAATATATATTTGAAGCACAAATTTTTCTTCTATTTTTACTCAATATATTTCCATACATGAAATGCACAAATTTCCCTGATTTTTTTTTTTTTTTTTTTTGCTGTTTATTTATTTTAAATTCAGAACTTCCGTCTGTCCAATTAATGGGTATTGGTAAATAAATGGTTCCTTTTGTTGCAACTTTGAAAAGGGAAAGAAATAAGTACGAAAAGTCCATTCGTATTTTTATAAATTGAATTAGATTTTCATTTCTCATCATAGAGAATCTAACAGAATAGATGGACATTTCCTCTAAACGGCGGCTTTTCATGCAGAAAACGTAATATTCTTTTGTATTACAGAATCCGATCATATGAGAGAGAATTACATCGGAGAAGAATCAACGCTTTATTCATGTTTTCTAAGCAGCGCAAGTACAAATAAAGAAAAATTGACTGAAAAGATAGTATTGCTTAGTATATACTAACACAAGAAGTCCTATTAAACTAGAAAAGCAATCCTGGGGATTGTGCTTGGGCTCGAACCTTGGAGAAATAATTTGTGGTCAGCTAACCTGTATATGTCACGGGTAGTATCAGGAAGACAGGACTACCTTATATGTATATATATATATTTAATCAAGATTGTGGTACAGCAAAAATTATATAAACAAACTGATATCGGAATTATATATGTATGGGAGATCAAATTATTTAAAAGATAGATAGATGTTAGGGCCGAGATCCTGTCATAATTTACATATTTTGGTAGACATTTTAAATATTGCGGTGAAACAAAGTTTTCCATCTTTTTCTTTTTGCCACATCCTTTTTTGTCACATCGTTTCCCAATTCAAACTACCCGTTTTTAATCGTTTCTCCGGTGTGATCGTTTGAAGAGTACTGGTCGAAAGGGCCCTAACATTCTTTTATTTTTTAAGTAATTTGATCTCCCATACACATATGATTCCGATATCAGTATATATATATATATATATATATATATATATATAAGTTGGCCGACCGTACTTCGTTCCCTTTTCAATAGCTACTTCACCAATGGGAAGCTGAAGAAGTTCAGCAATCCCAACAAGGTTAATGTACAAAGCAAGAGGAGACTATACAAAACTCTATTACTTTGAACAACATATGGCTGATAGCTTTTCTCAGGCTAAGTTTTCTAATACGATCTATGTACGACCAGCTTTCTTCTAAAAACAATCTTTTTAAATGGAAGAAAGAGGGTGATCCCACCTGTTCTCTCTGTAAGACAGCTCTAGGAATCGGGAGGCACAACAGAGTATGGGAAGAGTTGGTAAAATTTGTTACTAGCAATATGAAACCAGAACCAATTATTTCAACCCAGAAATTTGCTTCAGAGAGAGTTAGAATATACGCTGGCTCTAAGCAAACAATTAAGCATCGAGATCTACCCGGTCAAAACCTTCTAGGATCAAGTGGATATTGGGATGTATTTACCGACCTACAAAGATGGCATAATAATTACCCAAAAACAATATCTAGCAAAGGTTTGCGACCAGACACTGTTATTTTGTTAAGGGTGAACCTTAAAATCATCGTGGTAGAACTATGTGAAAGCCTGATGGATGACAGCCACGAATATAAAACCAGTAAATGCGAAGATGTTGAAAAAGAACTGGAAAAGAAAGGGTACAGCATCATCGTGAAAGTTGTATAAATAGGAACGAGAGGTTTCGTAGCAGGCACCCTGTACCAATTTCTGTGCCAAATCGGAATCAAAGGCCGTAATAGAGCCAAATGTATAAAACGCCTCATAGAAATAACAGAAAATAGTCCCATGTGGATATGGAAAAAAGAAATATTCCGTGGAATAATTCAAAATGAATTTCATTAAACCGACACTCGATCGCGAATGCATAACGAGATTGACGTAATATTCTCAAAACACACGCAATTATTTTTCAAGTCACATTTCGCCGTTATACTTCTGAGTCAACATCTAAACTAAGCTCAGTAAATAACTAATAGGATCTCAGTGATATAAACATTTATGTTCAGTGGGGGGGGTGAAAATAAAACCTTGTGAGCAAGGCCCTGAAACGGTACACATTCTCTCCTGATGAACCTTTATACGATTTTTCGGAAAAGAAAATGATTAAGGCTAAAACTATAATTCAACAAAGAAATCTCATTATGTAGAGTTACTCTGTGAAATGTCAATGGCATGGGAAGCATCTACTCACTTTTTGGTGAGCATCAATTACTTATTAAGCAATTTCCTTCTTCCTCACATACTTAAAAATTAATGGTAAAAAGTAATTGCCTGTCAAACTTTAAACATCTCGTCAAAAAAAAAGCTTCATGAAAATATCAAGCCGACACTGAATAAAATACAAACTATAAACACACACATACAGAATCACACACACACACACACACACACACACACACACACACACACACACACACACACACACACACACACACGCGCACACACACTGAGGAAAAAGTAAAAACGCAGCAATTAGTTGAATTCTAACCACTAACAAAAAGAAAAACGTCCGATAAACTCAAATGCATTTCAATTAGACACCTATACACACAGACACATACAAATACCTACAAAAACACAAAACGACCCATGGTAAAATAACAAAAAGCTTTATAACGTTACAAATATCAAACATTAATTGGGAAAATATAAAAATGTACCCAGAAGGGAGAATAGGAGACACCCACTGAGAAGGAGAAAAAGAAAAAGGAAGAAGAGAAATAAAGAAGCAACTTTTACACGGAACCTAACACAAAACAGTGACCTCAATATAAACCAATACCAAACCTGAAAAAACATTCAATGTTCTCTGATGAAAGTAACAAGCTGGAAATGTACGTATGTAAGAACGAAATGAATTATTTAAAAAAAATTTTTTAAATCTCTTTGTGGACATATTAATTTTTAAATATTCATTTATTCTTTCTCTTTGGACCAACGAAAAAGGAAAAAAAACATTTTTACATATACAGGGGTTGGAAAAAACAATGGAAACATCTAGAATCTTAGTTTCGTAATTTTGTTTGTTATTTTCACGTTTTTTTTTTTTTTTTTTATCTATTATTAATTACTAAAATTGTTGTTTTTTTACATATATCATCAGAAGAAGCAAATCAAAATTCATTAAAATGTCAGATCTATCAGACTCTAAAAGGGGTCAAATTGTTGGTGCTCGAATGGCTGGCGATAGTGTAAGAAAACCCGCTGATTTATTTTGTATTGTAAGGAGTACAGTCTTGAGAGTAATGACAGCATCAGAGAAAGAAGAAAAAAACCTCCTCACTGAAGCAAAACTCTGGAAAGTCAAAGCTGTCTGATAGCCACCGTCGGACTCTTAAACGTATTGTTAGGAAGTATCACAAGAACAAAGCTCAAAAAATTATAGCAGAGCTAAATGACCATCTTGAGAACCAAGTTTCCTCAAAAGATGAAAGAAAAGAGCTGCACAAAGCCGGATTTCACGGGAGGGTTGCAATTCGAAAATCATATTAAAATAAATTTGATTGAAATGACCAGGAGAATCCAAAATTTTGTCCTTCCTTATATATATATATATATATATATATATATATATATATATATATATATATATATATCTTTAAAGAAAAAAACAAAGACCGGTTATTTTAGGATTATAAATTTATTTCCATCCTGTTTTTCGTTTCTACTGAGAACCAAAAACACGAAGAGAAATATAACAGGATTCTTCAGATCCAATGGATAAATAAAACAGAATAGACACGTGGGGGGGAGGAAGGCAGTAAGAGATTTAAAGAGTTAACTTTTGAAGGAATTACCCCAAACTCTGGTTTAACTGGACCGAATAATACCTATATATATATATATATATATATATATATATATATATATATATATATATATAGTTTCAGTTTGTTTCTTTAAAAGCATATCAATTTTCGGGTGTACTTAATGCAAAAACCGTCTTTATAGAACTGCATTGACACAATTTAACCCATAGCAGTTTGGGATAAAGGGGTTTATACCTTTCCGAAGGGCATTAGTCCAAAAGTGAATCTAAGGGAGTTCGAACTTGTTTACTTCGAGAGTGCATCCCCAGCCCTTAGACCTTATACTAACGTGTTTGATTTGGTTTGGTTTTATGGTTTTATGGCATATCAACACTTGCAGGTTATTTAATGCCAAATCCTCTTTATACATATGTATTAGATATATATGATTTGGTTCCGTTTGGTTTTATGGCATATCGATCATTTAAAGTAATTTAATGCCAAATCCGATTTATACATATATTGAGTATATATGTTTGGTTTGGTTGCGGTTTATGGTATATCAACCCTTGTCGGTTATTTAATGCCAAATCCGGTTGATACATGTATATCAGATATACCTAATTTGTTAACATAAGTTAATGAAGTTAAGAGGTTCCATGTATTGCTATGCATCACTAACAATTCAATTAAACATCAGTCATCTGTTTACAGTTGATTGATTAAACAGATCTATTTCTCTCAATTCAATTTAGCATATGTTAAATTTTTCCAAGCATTGCTACGTATCAGTAACAATTCAATTAAACATCAGTCATTTTTTACAATTGATTGATCAAACAATTCTATTTCAAGCAACTGAATTTGGCATAAATGATTTGCTTGCACTCATTTTAAACGTCAAGCACTTCTTCTCTTTGACCCCTAAATAGGGCTTTTTCAGGTGCTACCACTCTGGGCCATAGTGGACGTGGGAGCAATGGCAATGAAGGAGCACTCCGCACTCTCCAAAGGTTCAGTATTACAGGAGCCTCACCATCAGATTGTTTAATGTCATACCTAGGACATTCGTGAAGGCTCTTAATCCTACTTAGATTCCTCTATATATATATAGAGATAGATATATAGATATAAAGAGAGAGAGAGACAGAGACAGAGAGAGAGAACTCAAATATGAACATAAGATTTTATATATACTCTTATATTTATATCTATATTTCAGTGTATAGATAGATTGGAAGATAATCAAACTAAGATGGGCTGATTGATAAATACGAGTACATAATATGATACTATTTACCAACCCCTCCGCTCGGGCAGGATATGAAACAAGGTCAATTTTTAAGCGGAGTTTAACAGGTTTGAATTCAGGGTTTTCCTTCTCCTAGACTAGTTGCCTAACCAAGGCTGAAGAACCTAGTCTGTCCTACTATTTACCCATAGCTGGAGGGAGAATAATTGGATTCATACCTTTCCCAAGGTATTAGTGCAATGTGAAATGCAATCAGTCTCGTCCAGGTCGTGTCGCCGTGTCCATTTCCTACGACGATAACGACTACACCACGGGCACCTCCATAGTACATAATACATATACGAGTACATACTATGATGAATATATATGCGTGCAGGTTGAGTCTTACACAAGAGAGTAGTAAAATAAATTGATAAGTTGTGAATGAATAGGAGGAGGGAGATGAAAGTAAGATAGAAACAAAAGGAAAACTATTTCATGATGTATCTTGACTCTAGAAAATTAGCAGAGCAATAGATGAAAGTATTTGACCAAATTATCATTAGCTAAGCAAACATTTTTTCTTCGTGTCTTCTGTTCTACCAGGCTCTTTGGATAGACAGTCGTAACAACGGACGACATTCTCGAACGCGTATCTTAGGCAAGGTTCCAAGCCGAGAATGAATTTGTATTTGATAATCCATTAGGCTGGCTGCAACGACCATGGGATGTGAGACAAAGATAACGGGGAACAGCGGAAAATTTAATAAATGGCCAGCATAAGACGCTGAGTGGTTTATCTTGGATATAACAGACCGTCTGAAAGCCAAACGTTAATTTGGGAGCTTTTCGAAAGGACGTGTGGTCAACCTGCTTGTTGTTATGTTGAAAGAAGTAAACCCGTGTTGACCGGAAACTATTGCTCTGTGGTCATTTAAATGAATTAGTCGATGATGGTGGACATAAAAGTATCTCCACACACACACACACACACACACATCTTCACTCATGCATACGAAGTGTGCCCAAAAATATTGTCACCTAAGTTGTATTTACATCGACAGAAATGAGCAATCGTCGCTTTGCTTGGAGAGAAAGACAATTTGAAGAAAGGACTATTTCACAAAAAAGAAATAAGTCTGACATGTGTTACGAAAAAAAAATTAGTTTCTCTTTAGACCGGTCTCAAATTTGGAAGACATGAAGTGTAAATGAATCAATGGAGGAAAGATACTTTTGTTCAATGAATCATAATTTAAGGTATGCCCTTGTCATATACTGGCGACTAACTGACTGCTAAACTTTTTCAAAATTTCCAACTTTCTTGTGACTGTTTCTTGCACTTACCAGGAGAGTTCTCGCGGCTCACCTTTTGCTGTCAGTCGAACAAAACCTCCACAGAATCAATGGGGGTGTGAAAGCTGCTTATGCCAGCAAGTTTTTCGTTGGTCGAAGCACATCTGATACTTCTCTTTTAATATAATCAAAAACATTGTATTTATTTTACTGCTTCCTACATCCTCTCATTTAACCACTGAGGTGAGTTATTAGTTTAAAAAACAAGGTCACTTGAAGCTAAATCAAGTGAAAAAAGAGGGTATTACACTTACAGAATCCTGTTTCACCCAAAATATTTCGTTCAAAATAGATCAAAACTGCCGTCTATATTTGTTTAGAGATATACATTTACCCATCCTTTTCGCGACAAACACGATGTGACTCAAAAATAGTTATAAATGTCGTGCATCTGGTTTGAATTCCAAGTTTTTCTTCTCTGTGACTGGCTGCCGTACGAAAACTGAAGAACCCTGTCTACTTTACAATTTATCCATATCTAGAAGAGAAGATATGGATTCATACTTTTCTTATGTGCATTAGCGCTAAATGAAATGCAAATACCCTCGTTCAGAATTTATCGAGGTTGGCTTTCTGTTTAATACAATGATAACCGTCAAGTGTAGAGACAGTAATCTGGACGGATCAATACTGACACTAAATTATGTAAGCTGCTCCATTATAATCAGGTGTAAATTTAAATTGTACATTTGACAAAAAAAGTTAAGAGGCTGTCTCGAAACTTTTTTTCTTATATATCGTATAGAAAGAGTGTCCGTAAAAAATCTACGGGTTTTACTTGTTAACAGTTCAAAAGTTTATAAACATGGTTTTCTGTTATATAAATCAAAGTTCAAAAGTCAAGTCAAGGATCATTTAGAGTTATCATAAATATCCAAAATAATTACAATTCTGGTCCCGGCGGGAGTTTTAACATGGACCAATAGAAATGCCAACACCGGGAATAATGTAATTTGGTAATCAGTCAAATTCTCTTTCAATTGCATATTTCAATTCTTTTACAGCTGTCGGCTTGTGCAATAAACCTTATCGATGTGGACGTGTCCTCATAAAAAAGTCATGCAGTCTTTAAACTAAGTTTTATTGCGAACAAAAGTAAGGAGCGTTAATGGGTGTATTTGAAACTCCCTTAGAAACTGCCTTTTTACTACAGCTATATTCTCACACTCCCATTAGCACGTTAGGATATATTTCATTTTCCAAAAAGTCCGGTCTCTCTTCTGCCATTATGACAAATTAGTTGTACGTGTATATGAACTGAAATCTATTCGGTTATAGGCCACAAAGTCATGAAGATATTTCTGGGGATATATAGTCTCTGTCTTTCTATCTTTGGAAAATGCCAATCCTTCATTTTCTTATACACCAACTCGAAAAAAGACTTTGAACAGAAAAATATTATAACTCTCGATGTGACACTCATTAAATTTTTAATGCGGGATTTAACAATTTAGAATTCAGAGTTTATATATATATATATATATATATGTGTGTGTGTGTGTGTGTGTGTGTTTGTGTGTGTGTGTGTGTGTGTGTGTGTGTGAGAAATGCTTGGAATGAAATCCGAGGGAATGAGAAATCAAACATATATTCGAAAAATCAAATTACCATATTTAGCTAAATAAAGGGATTTATTAATATTCTGTCATTTTTCGTCTATTCTATATTATTACTTAACATTTCTCTCTATTTTGGAGCAAAAATTATACTATTAATCTAAATGATTTAATCTAGTTTGTTTATGAAGCCAGATTTTTGGTTATTTAAGGAAAATGTCTTGCCGTTAATCTGTTATTAGTTTATATACTGCTACATAGAAACTGACGTGAATATATTCTAAGTGTGCTAATTTTCTGCCTGGGGTAATATATACTTCGTAAAAACTGAATGTAACGGTTTAGATCAGCCGATGAAAACAAATTAATAGAAGACTTCATACCAACTATTTTCTCCATTTTGAATATCATCACGAAGAAAATATTTATTGATGGAATTCCCCTCTTATCGGCAGTTTCAAATTTGAAGGATTTACGACGTAAGAATGATTTTTCCTTAAATACAGAGGACAGTATCGAGCTAATGGTAAGGTAGCTTTTGTTTATTAGTATATTAACCTTCGTTGGTTAATGCTGAAACTATTCCTGTAGAAGATCAGTAGGGATACTACTTATTCCAAATCCGGTAGAGATAAGAAGGTTCAAACCTTTCCCAAGATTATTAGTCAGAAAGCAAACATAAAAACATGACTTGAGTTCGAACACATATATTTTGAGGCTCCATTCCAACACTTTAGCCCAAGAATTATATATATATATATATATATATATATATGAAACACAGATACATATATGCATACATTTCATTAAGTCATTATATATATATATATATATACCGGATCATTGGCCTAGTGGGTAGAGTGTTTTCCAATGCCCCTGGAGACCAGTTTTCAGTCCCATGTTGCGTCATACGAAAAACTTAAAAATGGTACTTGATACCTCCTTGCTTAACACTCACCATTATAAGGTTAGTATCGAGTGTAAATTGGAGGAACCCCGGGGAAGGAGTAGCGCCCTCCCCTACAAATCGCTATTGAAAAGGTAGCCTTCAAGTGGCCCTTGGCAACATTCGCCAACTTTATTTCCTTATATATATATATATATATATATGTTCCGGCAACATTTTTCTAAAGTCCTGGTAAAGTTTTATGAAAGCCGAAATGATTTAACGTTGACTTTACTTCATATTAAATCCATCACTTTTGGACTATTTTTTTTCTTGTGTGTGTGTATGTGTTTGTGTGTGTGCTTTTTTGTGAGTGGATCTGTCTGTTTAATGTTAGATTTTGTAAATTTGGAAAAATATAAAACAGATATTCAGGTTCTTTTCAGCCTCCAATTTAGTTTCTCGGTTTCAGATTCTAAGATTAAAATAGAATTTCGCATTTCGAATTAAGCTTAGCAATTCAATTGAAGTAGTTTAATTCAATCATACAAATTTATCAGCTAATAGATGGTAGAATAATTCCCAATAAAATTTTACATACATAGATATAATACGATAATGAAAGTTGCTCTATATATAGATGCACGTGCGTGTATGTGTGTGTATATGTATGTATGTAAGTACATGCGTGTGTATGTAGGGATTTATCGTGAGTGGGTTGCTAGTGACGCAAAAGGGGTAGTCAAGCCAAATTTAAATCATGGATAAAGTTGTTTACATTTTACTGTTTAATGCTCTTGACAAAGGCTTTTAAGCGTACTTTCTCTTTCAATTTCAACTATAATTAAAACCGGAAAACCGAGCACTCAAGCCGTTGTAAAGAAACCTGCTCAAGAGAACGAATATATTCTGAATCAAAAGATTGGAGAATGCTGTGCGAAGTTGTTGATCACCAGTGCAACATAGTTCTTTGTCCACCCTTAGAAAAAGTGTGGCTCCATAAATATAAATAAGTCAGCTGTGTTGATATTTTAACTAATATATTCCTATATATTTCCACATATATATATATATATATATATATATATATATATATATATATGTATATACGAGGATGATTGAATATGTTTCCAGACTTTTTTCGTAGGGGGACTTTTATTGATAGTACACACGTGTAACTCTAGTCCCCTTCGAAGTAATCTCGAAGAAAAAAAAAATATATACGTGGTGCATTCAAACTTTTTTTTACAGGCATTTAAAATTGGCGTAGACTTTTGAAAATTCAGAATGTTATTGGTATACATCTTATGAGATGACTGACCGATTTTTATGATTTCAGGTTCAAAGGAACAACTACCACAGGAATTGGAATACACCCTACTAAAGCCTGATTGTCACAGCTGGTGAATTTTAAAAAATGCAATTTGGACGTGAGGACACTTTAGAAGAACGATATGCAATAAAATTCTGTTTTAAACTTGGAAAAAAGGCCACAGAAACGTATAGAATGCTTCAGACTGCTTTTCGACCATCTTGCATGAATCGAGCATCAGTTTTCGAGTGGCATAAGAGATTCAAGGAAGGCAGGAGTCTATGAGGGATGATGAGAGGTGTGGGAGGAGTAATGAAGTCAATACACCAGAGTTGATTAGTCAAAGGGTTAGGGTTAGGGTTACTATGTTGAGGTTTGAAGGGAGTTCAGGAAGAGATTTCGTCAGAAGAGGCCAGCACCCTTCAAATCGGCATTTCTACCAGGACAATACACCAGTCCACATTTCCATCCTTGTCACAGACTATTTGGCCAAGATTGGCATCAAGACTGTTCCTCAGCCTCCCTATAGTCCAGACGTTGCTCCCTGTGACTTTTGGTTATTCCCTAAGCTCAGACGCTGTCGTTATGAGACAATTGAGGAGATGAAAGAGGCTGTGACGAAGGTGATTGACACGCTCCCACAAGAGGACTTTCATGGGGCCTTCCAGAAGTTGTTGGAACGGTACAACAAGTGCATTGTAGCTGGAGGAGATTACTTCGAAGGGGACTAGAGTTTCATGTGTGTACTATCAATAAAAGTGTCCCTACGAAAAAAGTCTGGAAACTTATCGTATGTACCTCGTATATATATATATATATATATATATATATATATATATATATATATATATAACCGTAACTGTGAGTTTCACAAGTAACATCTCATGAGTATTTCAAACACATTGATAATTTATCAGCATATTTTCGCATTTCCGCACCCACACTAATATAATAACGGATTATATCAGATTAATATTACAACGGATTATATCAGACTAAATAGTTTATATGCATAATAAAAGTGTCATGAGTATTATCATGTGGATTACATCAAGTAAGATTTGCGTGTTTATTATAGTCACAGGCAATCATAAATTTTCACTAAGCATACTTATTATATTTCCTGTTTTATTCATATGTATATATATATATATATATATATATATATGCAATAGTCTTGTGCTTAACTTTTTTAAGTCGTTAACAAATTAAGAGAAACTAAAATCATATTGTTTTGAGATAATACATAATGAAAACAAAAGAATAAAGTATTTATAAATGCACACTAACAAATGGTACAGATTTTTATTTACATATATCATCACATAAATGTCACTGAGTGTCTATACAAAATTCTAAAATCAAAATCAGTCAGATTCAATTTTTTTATATTATTATTCTAAATTGCAACCCGATCTTGAAATAGGTATATAAGTGGTTGCAAAATAATCACATATTCACCAAGTCGTGCTGTCAGTAGGGATTTACTTAACTCTCTCGCTCTCTCTCTCTCTCTCTCTCTCTCTCTCTCTCTCTTTCTCTCTGTCCAATCGTTTCTTATATTCAATCGCTCCCGGCAGGTCCTCCAAACTCCATTCCCTGTCTGCAGAGAGCTGACGTAAGTACTTGCCGGTCGATCCGCACTAACGCATCTCTGAATAGTGGTTCATAGAAGAACGTCGCTTTTATGTTTGTTCTTGTTCCTCCAGCAGTGTCTGCATGTTTTGTTCGTCTTTGTGAGATGGGAGGTAAGTGGTTGTACAGCTGCTGTTTTATACAGGGTTGTGTCTAGGATTTGTTCAAAAAAGCACGAAGCATTTTTTTTAATTCTAGCTTTTTGAGCTAGTGTTTTTTCAGTGCCTATGTGGTGCATTCACATAGTAGAACTGACACTGGCCCAGATTGCAATAAATCTTGTTTTATTTTATCGAATAGATCCGATTTCCTTATGATCAATAATCAATCAAAAGCAGTCCACGCCTTCACTAGGTGAATGTGGACATTATTTTCAGTAAATGAGATGTTGCTGCTGAGGTATGCGAACTTATCTACTCCTTTTAGAGACCTGCCTCTTAAAGTGGAGACGGCTCCTTCTGGTTTAGTTAACGGGTGTCATCGGGGTGTAATTGTTAAAGGTTTGGACTGCGGAATCTTCGTACTTGAGTTCAAACTCTAGTTGAGCTATTACGTTCACTTTCGGACAAATACTGTTGGGAAAGATATCCTCACCAGTATGGGTTAAATAGTACCTCTACTGTTTTTTTCTAAAAGGATGGATTTGGTATTAAATAACCCGAGAATGTTGATATGCCATTAAATAACAAACTTTGCTTTGTTTTACTTGTGTTCACGTAGAACCCAATGCCTTTCGGTTATTTTCTCCAGTAAGGATCTGCCTTGGGAATGTGAATTTACGAGAAGTAATGGATCATCTGTGTAGCGTACGTCTGCTATAGTTTCTGCAGGATTCGTTTACGCCTGGCTTTTTTAGAGCAAAGCTGATTTCTTTTATTCGATCAATCGACGTTTGACGTACGTAGTATAGACAGATTTTTAAAAAAAATGATGCTGATATATTTCCTTGCAAAACTTCAACTACTGTGTCGAAGAAGTCTCTGTTGCCATCAGGGGTGTCAACTATAGCTTTCATGTTTTTGTAAAGCATCATTATCTTATATACCCGAATGAAGAAAAGAGGAAATTACACTTGTTTTGACTGACACTGGGGTCGAAAACTTCCATCATTTTATATTTTTCTGAAGAGCACACATTTTCTTCTTTCAAGCACAATTCACATTGCATTTCCGTTGTCCATTGTTTACCTTAAAACACAACTGCATCCTGTTTACGAAATCCGCCCTAATCGTCTATCTCAGGTCAATATGTAACAATTATAGCTGTTACAATTTATTTGGGGTGACCATATGTTAGTACTATTTGCTTCATCTTTCCTTTTTGTGTGAAATCAACTGCCTTGGATAAATCTATGGACGATAGTGTTGCCTCAAGGGTTTTAACATTGAAGATTCGGCGAATAGTCAGAACCTGTTAAGTTATGGATCAATTTTTCCAAAAACCGTTCTGATTTTTCAAAGAATTTGTCGGTTTCAGGTTTGATACAGTTAACAAACACGGCAATATAAACCTTAGCGGCTATATCTATGCCTCTGTAGTTCTTAATAATACCGAAGTCACATTTCTTGAGGAAGGGTTGGTACACCCTTTTATCCGTTTCTCTATTATGTCTTGTTCATCAACAGTGTTACATAATCAAAGACATATGACATCAAATTTCTGCTTCTTCCATATTTCAGAAGATATTTCCCCGATGCCAGCAGCTTTTCTGTTTTTAACTTGTTTTTTCTATAAAACGTTGTTATGCCTCCGTTGACTGTTTGGCGTCTAGCTGACAGGCTGGAAATACTCACTTGATTAAAAAAAAAACTCCATCTACCCACACCCTGATTAGCGAACTTTTCTGAAATTTTTAACTATTCGTTTAGATTAATATGTATATGTCCAGTTTATACATTTTGATATGTCGTTTTACTTGAAGATCTCGAAATTATCTCGACTAACTTCATTTGCCTGAAAATTACATCTCGCTTAAAACTATAAGAATTTTTTCAACCTATCGACGCGTGTAGAATTCGACATTAAGTCAATTTTTCAACAGCAGAATTAAACTCATGTGAAAATCAGAGTGTTTCTTTCTCAGATACCGGTTGCCATACCAAATTTAAAGAACTCAGACTGCTCTACCATTTACACAGAGTTGGTAGGAGAAAAGTTGGATGAATACCATTCCCAAAGCTATTAGGGCAAAGTGAAATGAAATAGCCCCTCCTAGGGATTTGAACTTGGTCTGCTGGGTCAATTTCCAATGAGAATTGTCTCTTGTAACTGCACTTAAACCTTACATGACGATTACCCCTTGAAACGATTGATGCGATTACAATTATTGTAAATTTGTCATGTAATATTAAAAAAATAACATTTTCAGCTGTTGCGTAATTTTGTCTTTTGTTCTGAGATGATCAAGCTTATTGACCTCATTCTTCTTCAATGCCTATTTCTTCTTTGCCTAATTCTCTTATGCCTAATTCTTCTATGCCTAATTCTTCTATGCACACACACACACACATATATATATATATAGTCAACTGTGAAATTATTCGTACACCCATCAATTCTGAATATCTGATCCATTTCTCAGAATCTAATACCCGTACGATGCCAATTTTTTCTATATATATTAATAAGCACAAAAAGGAATACAAAACTTAATTTTCAGAAAAATAGGTCGGGTACAACAAATTTGATGAGCCAATTATTCAAAATACGAAAAGAAAAGATATTCTTACAGTAGAAATAGATTGATTCGTGTAAGTCTATGTAAATAGTATAATTATTTTATTAATGAAGCCTTCTTAACTAATCATTCAGTAGAATATTTGTA